>CM047812.1:50058028-50269700 GCA_026214975.1 Gentiana macrophylla
ATATATATCAAATACACATGTGCACATATATATATATCACATATATGCATATAACATGCATATCCATCGAGATATAAATATCAATATATAGCCATAATAACATAATACAATAATTAATATTTTTATTATTTATTACGAATAAATAAATCGACAATACTAATTTGCACTTTATAGTTGGCTAAATTAATCCTCATTCCGTTATCACTATAACCACAAATTAATTCCGGCTAGTTATCCATTATGTGTGTGACCCGATAGGTTTCAGAATATGTTGGCCAAAAAAAGCGCCAAAGTGAATTTACCAAAATGACCTTCACACCCTACTGATCTTGATTAGTGTCTAGCAACATGTAATGACCCTAATCATCGGAAAAAATCAAATACTATATTTACAATATTATCGTATTAAAGCGTTTACCGTGTAAAAGAATCTATCGATGTTATGATATTACTATCACGGTGGTATCTAATGACCATGTCTTATAATATGGACATCCCAATCTATCAAAAGTAACACATTACTTCGCTTTGAAAAGACATTTGAGAATAAGACATTCACTTATAAGAAGATCCTTTTGGATATTTGTTTTCTACCACATTAAGATACGATTCCCGGACGAGCAACATGAATACTCACGCGTCTTGATTATCACACCCAAATCACTTACCACTTGATCACCTCGTGGCTAAGAAACCTCGATAGTGTCAAAATCACGACAATCACGCCCCGTGATGCCTTGAAGACTCGGTCTTAGAATAATTACACAACCGCCACATAGTGCGACACTTGATAAAGTAAGTGGGTCGATCCCCAACAAACACATTTTCTAATACCACGTCAACATACAATTCAATTGTCCTACACTTTGTGAGAGAAGATCCATCCTATTTTACGAAGATAGAAGACATCTAATACATGCTAGTCTAATAGTGCTATTAATGTCCCATTTAACAACACACATTAAAGACATTAAAGTATCAAACCTTTTAATGTGATTTGTGATCTCATAAACCGTAATCACTATTATGATATCTCTTTCACGAGTTTGACACTAGAAAGTTATCATTTATACAAAATAAGTAATTAGTTCATTAAGCAAACATTTATATAATACTAGAAAAGCCATTTATATATGTACAAACATAAAGACATAGTAGAATGACAAGACAGAGTTGGATCAGTTCAACCCGATTGGGTTTAGAGCACTACATCTACATTCCTTCCTCAAGCCATCAACTAGCTTAAGTTGAACAATCTAGATCAACCATAGTTAAGGTATGAAGCTTTGAACATTTCTTTATAATTTTGTTATGGTAGATTAGCTTTAATTGACGTGATGTAATTGATCTGCATGTTTAATGCACCCGTAATTTACCAGAATTGATCAGAATAGGAATATGAAATTCCGGAATTAGGAACCGCCACACTTTCTTAATTGCATATATCACAATTGCAAGGCATCCATCAGTCACCGTAAATTTGAGGATTAGGCATCGGCTATGTTAATCTGAAGGATTAATTCATCATAGAGTTAGATCGGCCTATCTACTTTTAAGTACTTCATAAATTAACATGAAAGAACATGCAAGATAGAGTGTTAGTTGGGACATAAATACTGCATCAATCTTTAGGAATGTGGTAGTCGAAGTGTCGATAGCTTCACCAAGGTGGTTCTCGATCTTGAGCAAGCACTTTATAGAACTTATTGCGTGTGGGTTAATACAACCAACGAAGGAGGTTAAGCTGCATGTAAGCGTTCTTGTCCATCCGTGGAAGTAAATAAGTTTAGAAGATTGTGCCCATGGCCAAATTGAATTAAAATATATGTTACGATTGACTAGGAAATTACGGAAAAGTAAACATAATGATTAATTAAACCAAGTTAGGAGATCGGTTAGGAGGAGGAACACCAACTTTATTTTCTATATTTACGTTGGTCATACACAACTATATGTGTTCTTATTTGGATTAGTACATTTATTATCGATGTTGCATTGTGCTATGTAAGAGTGACCTTGATTAAGCCTTTTTGCTTTACTCTGATTGACCTAGTACCGCTTGCTAGTATCACGGGACTTACACAAGTCTCATTGATGATCTTGGATCTCGTCGGGTAACAAACTGGTGTATTATCTAGTGACAATTTACTCCGAGATCTAAAACACGAAAAGATAGGAATGAGAGGGTGGTTTGTGTGATGTTTGGACTAAGCTTGAGATGTTATATCTCAAAGTTGACTATATATCATGTCTATGAGTCGAGAATCAAGTCTCCGTAGTTCCTTAAGGGATTGTTAATATAAAGGAGGCCCTTATGCCCCTAGGCCTGCATGGGTTGGAGTCACTTGTTGGACTTTGATTTCATGTTCCACTAGAAATGGATAATTCACGGTTTGATCTCTGATTGTAAGATATAATCACGGTGATTTGGTGTGGGATCAGGCCTTTATGGGTGAGGATTGTGTGCATCTTTGTCATATTGGTCACATGGGCTACTCCGTCTAAGGGTTACTTAGGTGACTAACGTCGGAGTCCACTATGTTGTGAGGCCAGAAGCACCTAGTTGAGCTCCGTTGTGACCTTGCCCGATATCACGGTGGTGAGAAGCTAGCTAAGCCCGACCTCCTCTCTGAGTTGGAGTCCGGCCTTAAAATGAGTTTGTATCTTCTCTATATTTATTAATGTGTTAGTGTTGGGATGACACATGGTGAGGTTCTTGTCGGACCGCCGTCACGAAGCCTCTATATCTATCAAAGCTCGATGATCGGCTCAGGATGTGCCAAAGTTGTAGCTTGTCTCGGTCATTTAAGCGTGGATATTTTGGACATCCTAGCTTTCCGGTGCTTAAGGATGCCATTTGAATCTGTCTGGCCCGACCCGGCCAGGTCGAGGAGCATTTCTGACCGGTGGTTATTCGATCACGGTTTCAAATCGTGCTTGGGTTTTATAACCTCTGTCATCCGTTGTTTCATTACATCACTATTAAACCAAGATTGAAGTTATTAGCGGTTGCTCTTCTTTGCTCGATCTCATATTACATTTACAAGTTAGTAACTTTTTCTTTCTTGTGCATTCTTTTTCTCTGTAGATCTGTTTCTTGCGAAACAATAGACACTTCTATTTGAGTTTTAGCCAACCTAAAAAGTAAGTTGCTGTAGAGATAGATGGAGAGGTATGTCTGAGATAGATGGAAAATTATAGATTAGTCTTCATGATAAAAGATTGAAAATTAGTTATAACTTCTTGCTAATGTAAAAAGTTTGTTAACATGACTTGTGCTTTGTATCACTTATGGACAAAATAAAGAAACAACCTTGAATACTTGAACACATGTACATATATATTTTACTTCTCTGGGCATTACATAGTCTTGTATCGGCCTAATCTAACCACTAGCCCGACATAGAATATGCACCGCAAATCAGTTCATTTCCGTAGGCTATCCGTGGCACAAGTGGTTACATTGCGGTTGAAATTTGGGCTTGTATTAACTGTAGAATCCTCGTGCTTTATATTTTGAAGCCCAAATATTCTAATCAAATCGATCTAATCTATCCTTTCATAGCTCGAAGTGACATAATTGTAATTGACATTAAAACATGGAAAAATAACACAATTCGGGAATAAATTGTGCAAGTGCATAATTATGAGTTCTGGACTACTCGGTAAGAAATTGACCTATAAGTCATACAAATCTCGGCTAATTCGAATAATCAAGCACATTTATAGCGTAATAAATATTGAAAATATAATTCGAGTTGAATGTCATAAGCTATTCTCTTGGATTTCACTCATAAAAATTCTTTTCGCTACAAATATCTAGTTTCATGATACTTATCTCATTTATTCAAGTATGTTTTTGGAAGCGTAAGAACACTAATCCCATGCCATTCTCATTGCACACATTGGTGATTTTGTAGTCAATGATGTTGATAAGCAACTTTGAATGGTGGGAGCCCAGAGATCAAGACATCTCAGCGGAAAATGAAAAGATCAACGTAAGTCAGAAATCCATTAGATTTCTATCTTAACTCTATTTATGTTGTTCAAACTACTCATCAATTGAATCAAGCTATAAGTCTAGACATGTTATGTTGAATATGTGAAATATGTTTGTGCCATTGATGCATTCATTGAGCCAAAGACATATACCGGACATCTTGCATAATCAATAAAAACAAACAATGGAAAAAGTTTGAGGCATTGGAAACAACAAACAATTGGGAGATTGTTACTTTTCCACCATGAAGCCTATTTGTTGTATGTGGATGTATAAGATAAAATAAAACCTTGATGGATCTAAAAAGATATCTGAGGACGAGAATAGTAGATAAGGGTTACACTCGGACTTTTAGTGCTTGATTATCAAGAGAATTGTTCCTCGGTTGTGAATACCACAAAAGTAAGAACTTTCTTATAAATTTTTGTAGTACAAAACTTGCATTTGTGTCAGGATGGATGTCATCAACGCCTTTCTTCATGGATGTTTGCGTGAAAAGTATATATGTGGCTTACTCTCCAAGGTTTAAAGTGACATACCAAACAAGGTTTGGATTCATCAAGTCTTCCTAAAAGCGGAAATAAAGCGATAAATGAAAATGAAAATCTATAGAGTCCTTGGAACATTAGGGTTTGTTAAGTCCAAGCATGATCTTAGCTTGTCAACAAAAGGATCTGGCAAGCCTTTATTTGACCTAGTGGTGTATTTAGATGAATATAGCAATAAGTCTATATTTGAACATAATTCAAAGGTCAAAATGATCATTTACATAATTTGTTTACCATCATGGATCTAAGTAAACCTAGATATTTATTGCTGAACATCTAATGGAATCTCTATTTCACAAAGAAAGTATACTTTGAATCTTACAAAAGATTATGTGTTTTTTGGTGCTAAGCTAGCCAAAACTCCAATGTAATCAATCACACATTGCAACATGTGGATTCAACCATGTGGTTAGCGACATTGCGTACATGTCACTTAGTAAGTTGATTTATCTCATATTTACGGACCTCATGTTGCATTTGTAGTTCTCTGGCTACATCGATTCTTAGATACTTCTACTAAAAATCACATGAGAAGCGACTCACGGACTTTGGATATACTTGAAAGGAAATCTACATTTAGGGATTTCTTTTTAGCTAACAACAAACTCACTTTAAAATGATATATTGAAAGTGATTAGGCATGCTGTCCTGAGACTATCAGGTCTATTTCATTCTATATGATGTTACTAGAGGATGCTCTTATATTTTGGAAGCCGTACAAACAAACGACCATTGCTTAATCAAAAGCTGAATACAAGTCTATCGCTAATACAACATACGGGATTCAACGGTTGTATTATACATTATGCAAGATATGAAAATTGCGGTTCGAGGTCCATGTTGTCTTTTTCTATGACAATGCTAGTGCAATTCAAATTGCACGTGATCTTGTCTTGTATGAAGAACCAAGCATACGGAGATCGATTGTCAAGTGAGTCGAGGACAAAATCAAAGTTTGTTTAATCGAACACATGGAAGTTAATACAAAAGAAAAACTTGTTGATATTATTACAAAGGCTTTAGACACAACAAGATTTTGGTATTTATAGAATCAGTTGGTGTTTCAAAAAATTTTGAGCCAAATTCATGTGGATGAAAGAATGTTGAAGACAAGCATGATGTGCACAAGGTATTTGCAATCACCATTACGAGCTCGAATGGTACATTAACATATTTAATGCGGATGACGGAAAGTTGGATGCAAAAGGGTTTGAATAACCATTTTTAACACAATCGACTTAGAAGATCGGTTATCCAGCATAGAAGACCAGCTAAGATCAGCAGTCAACTGAGGTAATCATATGAGATGATCAGCTAACAACATATGAAGTGATCAGCGGAGTAGACTAATTCCAATGAAGACCGATTCGAGAAGAGCTAACCCGATTCATCGAATATTCTTTCTAATTTCTTTTTTGTTGTAACCACTCAAACAAATTACAACATATTGTAACCGTTATCTAGAATATCATTTATAAATACTCCACCATCAACATGATGTAACATAACTTTCGATTACATTACGATTAATGAGAATTTTGCTTTTATTTAAATCTTCTTTTTTATAATTCTATTAATTTCAACATACACAACCCACAAAAAGGTGTGAGTCTATAATCACATCCGGATTAAAGTTTAACCCACAAAATGTCATCTAATAATTCAATTACAATTTCTCATTACATACTTATACAAGATCATGGTATCAAATTAGTCGAGTCTTACGTGAACCCGTTCATGTATAAGTGCGACCTCTAACATGTTCGATTACGACAACCGGATAAGTTGGTTAGACTTTAGTATTTATGGGCATTAGCGGTGGTTTAAATGTATTATCAATAATTCCGTTGATTATGAACTTAATCAATTCACCACAAACTTCGAGTGTTACCTTGTCCTTCCGTACATAACTCTTATGATCTCGTTTTATCGTTACATAATGACCCGAGGCTATCTTGCGGTATCATTAATATTGATGCAAATAAGCAACTAAAAGATTAATTAATGAATTTTAATTTATTTAGTTTAATAGTAACACCCGAAACCGAGGAGAACAAGCGGCGGTGGCGGCATGCATGCGTTGTAGATTTATCTTTGTCCTCCCTCACTGCACAAAAGTACTTTTGCCCCTTGGGGCACTAATTTATTTATTTTAAAACAAAGCATTATTGTGTTTTTTTAGAGGCGTTATTGTATTTTCGAGACACGATTCCTAGTATCCATCAAGTATTCACAACCCCGAATTTATTTACCAACCCACATTAATTGATACAAAAATGATTTGGCACCGATCATATGCACAATCATCACAAAATTGAATTGCATGGTCCAACTTTTATGTTTTTATTTAAGCAAAGTCTTGGTCGAAATTAAGTGGAAGTACACTTTTGACAGCAATGACAAATTCTTTCAATTTTCTAAATCGACCGATTGTCAACATCAACTTTGAGTATTTCCAACAATATGTACTTGTTAAGTAAAGAATAATAATATCATAGGCTCTATTTAATCAAGTAGAGCATAACCAAACCAAAGTTAATATAGTAAAGGATTTCACGTAAAAAAATTTACAAACCCATTTTATAGGTTTTCCAAAAATATATCAACAAAATGAAGTTTAGAACAAGCCCAACACTTTTAATTGAATGGAAAGTTAAGCTACAACGTGCCATACAAAATACCCGACACAATGAAGCTTTGTAGCACATACGAAAGGATTAGGCAAATGAGTAATTAACAAAAGCATGGTATCAAGTGATATTGAATCCAATAATCATGTAAACCACATGCCTGCTTTAGTAACCGTTTTCGTGCTGGCAAAGACAGTTGGAATTGGTTGTCAATAAGTTAGCTTGCTACTTTTATACTCAATTATACGTTGTTTCAATTAATTTTGAATGCTTAGAAAGTGAAAATTTTAATTAGATAGTTAGATTTGATATTGCTTTCATAAGTATTTTCATACTTTGGAAGAGATACCTGAAAGACATGCGATTGGAATGAATTTTTAATGTCTAGACTAATTAATTTCATGTGATTAAGGTTTCAGTGTTTTGGTTATTGAAATCAAGGCTTACACACTTTTTGTGCTTACATTCTAAGATTTTTATTAAAATATTAAATAAAAAACCGAATGACAGTATGGACGCTAAGATGGTAGTGTATGCTGATGGAAAGTGATCTTCAGAAAATTGAGAATGTTTAATAATGATATAATTGATGATTGCACCAAATTGCACACAGTAATATGTTCACCAATTACAATTAAATTATATAATATAAGTTTTAGAAATTTATATACATATTTTAACACGGCTTCGAAACACGATATAATATAAGAGCATCACGGTAACACTCTGCTCAGGATCATAGCGCTTATCAGAAAGAGAATATTAAACGCGTATAACATCAAATGAATCTAATATTATCACGCAAGACTACATGTAAATAAGTATCGAATAATAACAACGGAATTTAAAAAAACTATTTAAAAACATTAATCTACTAAGAATAGATACAAACATTCTAAAGATAGAAAGATATGACTTACAACAACGGATCTAACAAATACAAATTTGAAAAGTTACAACACTTTTCTTACAATGAGCAAAAGAAAGTACAGCGGTTTGAAAAATAAATACAACTTAGTCTTGTACAATATTTGCAATTAAAATAAAATAGCAGGAAGCATCGTCTTGGTATCACCAACATTGAACATCATCCTCGAGCTCCCATCGACATAATGATCCACGTGTTCATCATCTCACCCCACAATGCATAAAACATTGCCACAGGAGGTAAGTACATAGGTACATAGCAAGAGTGAGAAGCTAATGAATAATCAAGCATTACAACGAAAGGTTATTATTACAATTATTATGTTACCTTCATTAGGCCAGGCGCAATCTACGGTTCACTTCATTTCTATCGGTATGTCGTGACTATACATATCTAAGCTTAACTTATCTTGAATTACGTCGGGGACTCGAGGGCCTTATGCATGGTGTGTATCGGCTGAAGATATACTTGTTAACTAACGGTGAATGGCATCGATAGCTCCGGGGTCTCCCCGTATGCGTATCGTTCGATGAATTTCCTCCACTACCGCTTGACCTTTTGAGCTAGTAGCCTTGTTCCTCTTTTTGAACGTATCACTTCACCGATATGAATCGGCGCCTTACCAAGAATAGCATGAGCGTTTAATCTTTTTACTACACAAGTATGTAATTTATTAATTGTTGTTAGCTAGCCACCTAAGTATTTTCAAGTAAGCTCCCTCCATCTACTACTCTTTCTAGACCCACTGAAGCGCGACAAAGCCTAGCACATACAGACATTGGCGAATACTAATCCATCAAAGCACAAACTTTTCATGCTCTTCCAAGCGGTCCCGAACTTCAACTCTTTCAAAAGAACATTTGGTGCGGAACTAAGCATCGAAAATGTTAGGAACATTTTATTATGTTTTGAATATGGTCATACTATTTGTTATAGAAAGCCTAAAATAAGTTAGGAATCTCTGTGTAAGTCTTTACTTAGAGTCGACATGTTGCATAAGTTGAGTCGGACAAGTATTGTACTAGTTGATAGGATGGCTAAAGTAAAGCAATCCAGTAGAGTGAAAGCGACCAAGTACCATCGAGGAAGCATGAAGACATATGATCGACTTATATCTAGGGAATGCAGTGATGACCTTGGATAACTCTAAGTTATAATTCAAATGATGGAATACATTGCCAAATATGGTGTACACGATCTCACCCAAATTACGGATCGTGAAGTACAAGAGTCTTGTAAAATCAAAGAAAGCGATAAACGGCAAAGTAAACTAATTATCGGTGAGAGTAAAGGCAAAGTGATGAAGAACAACCAAGTCAACGAGAATCACTTAACCGTTGAAGGAACAACCAAGTACACTTTACTTGTTCATACTATGAACTATAAAGAATATTTAGAGGATCAAGCATTAAATGCATCAATTGAGATCAATCAGGGCCGGATTTTACGATGAGCGTTTGAGGAAAAATCTAATCACTTTGAAATCAAGGAGAATTTAATTGAGGGGAATCAAGAATTAAATAAAGTTATTCCCCATTAAATAGCCAGCAGACGGAAATTCAAATCAAGAATTATCACGGCTATCAATAGAAGGCATTGACAGACAAGAAAAATAATGAAAAAAATTTGATAAGAAACAAGCATGTCAATTTGAAAAGCCTTATATCGAACTTAAAGGAAATATCTAGAGATCAACTCGATGTCGAACTCAAATTCCATATCAAGCATTGAGATTGATCACAAATCTGTGAATCAATTCACATCAAACTAAAAACAATTGAATCGAGAAATCTAAGAAGGAGTTGCAACCTTTGTGATAGGCTTTGAAAGATTTGTTCTCAGGAAGCGATGATAAAAGCGAGTCAACTTTGATCTTTTGTAGCCGAGGAGTGATAGTCTTGAAGATTGTGAAGCTTGTGTAGCCAAGGACAATCTAACTATTGTATATGTGAAAACAATAGTGAATTCCTCCAATCATCACGGGGAAGAGTGGATTAAGGGATTACACTACCACTGAACCACTATAAACCTTTGTGTCTATTTACTTTCTGACACTTTATTTCATTGCATATTACATCGGTGATTGTCTAATCTACTTTGAACCAACATTTCTGAAGGTACTTATCCATTGCCCAAAAGCTTTTAAATATAAGAAAAGTTTTGAAACACCACTATAGTCATTCACCCCAGTATGACTATAGTTTTACCTACTCTAGGACCAACAATTGGTATCGGAGGCGGTGTCCACTAATATCGAGAACCCTTCCAGGATCTAATTTACGGCAACAAGGAGATCACACATTTTCAAAGTAGTTTCCAAATCATGCTTTATAAACATATCTCTTATACATACTCATGGATTCCTCAAATTTCATGTCAAAGGTAGCTTGTATTCAAAGTTAATATTTTGATGAATATAAAATAAGGATATTGTCTCATCTTACGACAACTCATGAGGAGATGTTGGATGTAATTAATGATAGCCCAATCATGATCACAAGCTGTGATAACCACGAGGAAGCGAGATCAAGGAAAATGGATAGACAAACTCAAGAAATATTGGACCAAGGATGATAGAAGAAGAAAACCTAGATTTTGTAGCAAAGACATGATCTTGATGACTTTGGGCGATAAAATGTTCATGCGGATCAAAGATTGAAAAGCGACAAAGAAGATGTGGGATAAATTAGCTTGATCAATGGAGGATCGAGAAGAAGTCAAGGAAAACAAATTATACATTTGCAAAAGCGAAGTTTGAGACTTTAAAATAAAAGCTGGTGAATCCATTGATCAAATGGATACTGATTCTTGAGCATCATCGGTGAAGCGCAACAACTTGGACACTCATATCCACGAAAAGTGTGTGCTGAAAATCTTGAGAGTCTCTACGAAAGATGGAAGATCATTACATCGATTCTTAGAGGAACAACAAACCTTGAAAGCGATAATACTTTAACTCGATGTCTCAATTAAAGGCTCATGAATTTGAGTTGAGCGGTGAAGGCGAGTGCACCAGCCGAGACACCTGAAGGCGATTGCCTTTGGTTGCACCCCAAAGCAAGCAGGTGACACAAGCGACAAAATAAACACGAGAATTTGAAAGAACATGTAGCTTTCTTGATCAAGCGTTTTGTGCGAGGTTTAGCAAGAAGAAGTAATTCAAAGGAAGTTCATCATCAAACAAGAAGTCAAGCTCAAACAAAGACATGAATAAAAGGATGATGAATACGGATGCTTCAATTGCAAGAAGAAAGGTCACTTCAAGCTAATTTCACGATGAAAAAAGACAAAGAAGAGGAAAAGAAGAAGTACAAAACAACGAGAAAATAGTAAGATCAAGAAGGCACTCAAAGTGAACTAGCGGTGAAAAGAATGAAGAATCATCACGAAAATGATTGGATGATGATATAGTGACGACCTTAGACAATGACAAAGCGTATCTACGTCTTATGGCTATGAGGCTGATGAAACAGAGGTAACATCCGGTTCATACTCATCATCTAGTGCATCAACATCTTACCTTTGCACAATCTTCTATTCTCCTTTTAGATTACGCAAACCTAATTCAAAATCTCATGAGTAAATTTGAAGAAATTCAAGTTAATCATGAAATCTTTGGGACAAGAATGTGAGAATGCAAAAGTAAAATAAAATATTAAAGAAAGAAGCTGGATGAAATAGCAATTTGAACAATCTAGTAAGAAATTCACTCAAGTGATCGACAAGCGGCGAGATGATCACTCATATGATGTTGAAAGACCGGTGAGAAAATATCCTACTAGTTAAAAGAACCAACTTGCACCGACTTACAAACCCTTAAAAGTTTTGGATCGGATCTAGTCTTGGCTACAACGATCAAGATGAGAAAGAAACAATGGACAACACAATTACGAATGAAGGACCAAAAGCGGACCTAAATTCAAAAAATGAAAGTCCATAGTTTCTTACTACTCACTACTGGACGGCGAAAGTCAAAACCTAGTGTCTTTGAAATAGCCGATTAAATCATCAAACCCGCCAATTAAAGGCAAAGGCTTCTTTGAAAGGCACCGGAAGACATTAACCTTCAAAGTTGATTGGAATGTTGCACCTCAAAATACAAGAAGAAACCATTTCATGCTATGCAACATGTGTTTAGGAAAACCAACCAAGGTATGTTCCTAGACACAAGAAGGAATATGAAAATAAGTTTCCTCATGCATATTGGAGAGTGAAAAAGGACGCAAATGCACCAAAAAATAGAGAAAAGTGTCATAATACCTTTAGTAGAATCTAAAAGGAGAATAGAAGATTGTGCAGTGTAAGATGTTGATGCACTAGATGATGAGTATGAACTGGATGTAACCTCTGTTTCATCAGTTTCCATAACCATAACACGTAGATACGCTTTGTCATTGTCTAAGCGGTCAGCTATATCATCATATGAATCATTTTCAGATGAATCTTCATTCTTTTCACTGCTGGTTCAGCTCTGAGTGCCTTCTTGATCTTACTATTTTACATTGTTTTGTATTTCTTCTTTTCCTCTTCTTGATCTTACTATTTTACTACATTGTTCCGACATACTCATTTGTAACATCTTACCTTTGCATTATTCATACTCATCATCTAGTGACAAGTTAATCATGAAATACTGAACAATCTAAAGTAAAATTCACTCATGAAATGCGATCGATCAAGTAAGGAAATTCACTCAAGCTGATCGACAAGCGGATGATCACTCATATGATGTTGAAAGACCGGTGAGAAAATATCCTACTAGTTAAAAGAACCACTGCACCAGCTTACAAACCCTTAAAAAGTTTTGGATCCAGATCTGGTCTTGGCTACAACAGTCAGGATGAGAAAAGAAACAATGGACAACACAATTGAATGAGCGACCAAAATTGGACCTAAATTCAAAAATGAAAGTCCATAGTTTCTTACACTCACCACTGGACCGTGAAGTCAAAACCTAGTGTCTTGAAATAGCCAAGTAAATCATCAAACCCGCCAATTAAAGGCAAAGGCTTCTTGAAAGGCACCGGAAGACATTAACCTTCAAAAGTTGATTGGAATGTTGCACCTCCAAAATACAAGAAGAAACCATTTCATGCTATGCAACATGTGTTTAGGAAACCAACAAGGTATGTTCTAGACACAAGAAGGAATATGAAAATAAGTTTCCTCCTGCATATTGGAGAGTGAAAAAGGACACAAATTCACCAAAAAATAGAAAAAGTATCATAATACCTTTAGTAGAAATATTATGAGTTATTACACTTACATGCCCTTGTACATATGAAGTGGAGGACTTCAATTATCCAAAAAAATCCTTTGGATATACACTTGGAGTAAGAGGCATGGCGGCTAACATGTATGGACCCAAGCAGTGTTGGGTACCTAAACATACTTAATTTATTTTGTAGGATGTGCAGGTACATAAGCGAGTGGATGTTCGAGGCACATGACGAGAGAATAAAGGAAGGGTGGTGATTTTAAAGCTTTTGATGGACCAAAAGTAACATTTGGAAACAGCGAAAACCCATGAAAAATTAAGGGGAAGGCATAATGCTCACAAGCAGTTTGAAAATTCAAAATGTGGCTTATGTTAAATGACTTTATTTCAATCTTCTAAGTATCAGTCAATTACATAACAAAGGCTACAATGTGCATTTTAACAAAGAAGGATGCGAGGTGATTCACAATCAAACCCGGCCTGATTGTACTTGCGGGGAAAAGAAGATAACATGTATGTGGTAGATTGGAAAACGACAAAGCGAGAAACATGTTTGCTTGTCAAAAATAAGCAATCAACCATTTGGAGCATAGAAGATTGAATCATCTCAACTTGAGACCATCAACACCTTTGTCAAAGAACCATCTAGTTGAAGGTCTTCCAGAGATCACCTTCAAAAGGAAAGCCTACGTGATGCATGTCAAAAGGAAGCATATCAAAAGCTCTTTCAAGTCAAAGCCTATCAATCTACAACAATAATTTTACATTTATTGCATATGGATCTTTTTGGACCAGTCACACGAGTAAGTGTAAGTGGAAAGAAGTACACTCTAATGGTGGTGGATGACTTTTCCAAATTGACTTGGACCATATTCATGAACAAGAAAGAGACACTCTCAAAAGGCGCCGAATTGCTAAGAAGAATTCAAAATGAAATGGGCCAGAAGATCTTCAAGATCGGATCGAGATAGAGGCACAAATTTCTAAATGAATTTATCGGAAGCTCTTTGTGAAGAGAATGAGTACTACATCAACTATCGGCGAGGGACTCACAAAAAAATGGTGTAGCGAAAGAAGAAACATGACACTCAAAGCGGTCGAACAATGATTGCGAGAACCTCTTTGTGAAGAGAATGGAGTACTACATCAACTATCGATTAGTAGGGACTCCACAACAAAATGGTGTAGCGGAAAGAAGAAACATGACACTCAAAGAAGCAGTCAGAACAATGATTGCAGAAGCATGCTTACCAAAGAGATTTTGGGTTGATGCAGCAAATACAGTATGCTATGCTCAAAACAGATCAATCATCAACGAACATCATGGAAAAACACCTTATGAAATATGGAATGGAAGAAAACATAATATCTCACAGTTACATATGTTTGGTTCTAAATGTTTTGTTTTGAACAGGAATCAGTTACATACTTTGGATGAAAAAGCTGATGAAGCAATCTTTATGGGATACTCGAGACACAAGCAAAGCCTTGATTACTCAACAAAATAAACTTGGAGCTTGAAGAATAAATTCATGTAGTCTTTGATGAACCAAACATAAATGGTGAAAGTCTACAAGATCTTGAAGAAGAAATTTGGACTAAGACAAGTTTATATAAATACAATAGTACCACTACTATTACGGATCACACCTTTGGGAATCAAGATGATGCACTGTCAACACAACACAAGAGGCACCAACACAAGAACATGAAGTTGGCCTGCACAAGAAGAAGTTATGGAAGAACCATCTCAAAGAGCAACTTCAACGACTGAAGGCGCTAAGAGATCATCTGAAGAACAAGTCATTGGAGATATTCATACGGGGAGTTAGAACCGAGAAGACAACTAGAAAGAATGCTAACTTGTTTTCTATCATAGGTGGAACCCAAAACAATAGATGATGCAATTCAAGATCTTGATTGGATTACCGTCATGCAAGAAGAACTAAATGCATTTGAGAGAAATGAGGTCTAAGAACTTTTTGACAGACCATACATGGCCAAATCATTGGAACAAAATGGGTGTTCAGAAACAAGGTGGATGAACAAGGGACAGTTGTCAGAAACAAAGCAAGGCTAGTTGCAAAAGGCTACTCTCAAGTAGAAGGAATAGATTATGATGAAACCTTTGCACCAGTAGCAAGATTGGATGTAATGAGACTCTTTCTAGCTTTTGCATCTCATAAAGACTTCAAAGTTTATCAAATGGATGTCGGTAGAAAACCAAGTGTCTCATATTTTCATTCTTTTGAAAGAAAATGCTACATCCACAACAATCAAAAAGATCTGCTCAAGACTTCTTAACCCAAAGCAGAAGAAGGAATACTCTTAGGATATTCAAGTGTTAGCAAAGCTTTCAAACTTTTAAACAAGAGGACACTCAAGCATGAAGAATAAATACACGTGGTTTTTTATGAACCAAACTTTGCTGGTGACACAATTGAAGACCGACCAGAACCAGTTTCTCAACCTTAATTACAGAAGAAGATAGACCATGTTTTTGTTGATATTGGTATGGGAAGATTAAATTTAACGAAATCAGCGATCAAGATCGAGTCTCAATTACCAGCAACTAAACCAAAAGTTGAACAACCAGTACAAGACGAAATTGAACCAGTTCAAGCTTAGAATAATCAAGCTCAAGCAAATCAAATTCCTGAAGCTGAAATTCAAAATGAAGCAGTTCAAGCAAATCGGGGATCAATAATGCAACCTCCAATACTTCAATGGATGAGAGACCATCTTGAAGAACAAGTAATTGGGGATTTTGAACAAGGAGTTCGTACAAGGAATCAGTTAGATGCAATGATAGCATGTTTTTTTTTTATCTCAAACTGAACCAAATGAGGTAGAAGAAGCTTTGGATGATCCAAATTGCATACTAGCCATGCAGGAAGAACTCAATGAATTTGAAAGAAATAAAGTATGAGAGTTAGTAGAAAGTCTTGTTCATGCAAATATAATTTGCACCAAATGGAGTTTTAGGTAATAGACATGATGAAGATGGAAACATTGTCATAAATAAAGCAAGATTGGTGGCAAAGGATATTCTCAAATTGGAGGGGACGGACTTTGATGAAACTTATGCTCCGTTAGCAAGATTAGAGCAAATCATATTATTTCTTGCCTTTACGACTCACAAGAAGTTAAAAGTTTATCAAATGGATGTTAAAGTGCATTCTTAAATGGAGTACACGAAGAAGAAGTGTATGTGCAACAACCTCTTGGATTTGAAATCAAGGATCATGATGATAAATTCTTGAGACTAAGAAAAGCACTCTATGGACTAAACCATGCACCCAGCTGGTATGAAAAATTGTCACAGATTTCTAGTTGACAATGATTTTATCAAAGAAACCATTGACAAGAATTTGTTCGATATAAAGATTGGTGAAAGCACTCTCTAGTTCAAATCTATGTGGATGACATCATTTTGAATCGGAAAATCAGCAACTCTGTGAGAAATTTGTAATACTCATGAAGAGCAAATTTCAGATGAGTATGATGGGTGAACTAAATTATTTCTTTAGACTACAAGTCAAGCAAATGGACAATGAAATCTTCATCCACCAAACAAAATACATAGGAGAATTAATTAAAAGTTTGGAATGGAGAACAATGCAAGGATAGCAACACCTATTGGAACCAAGGAAGATTGGATGAAGACAAAGATGGAAAATGTGTGGATCAAAGACTCTGTTGAAGAATGATTGGAAGTCTACTTTACCTCAAAGCAAGTAGACTGATATATCTTTTACGATGGGGTGTGTATGCAAGATTTGAGTAAACCTATAGAATGTCACATGTGAGTTGTCAAAAGAACCTTGAAGTATCTCAAAGACACACTGGGGTGGGAATATGGTATTCAAGAGAAAGACAATTAAAATTGATATCCTACTCGGACACATATTATGTTTGGATGCAAAATAGACAAGAAAGTACTTGAGTGCGTGCGATTACTTGGAATAGACTTGTGTCATGGTTTATCAAAAGCAAAACTCAATTTCAACCTCCATAGATGAAAGTGAATACATAGCAAGCTGGAAGGCGATGTGCTCAATTTTATGGATTAGACAACAACTCGAGAGATTATTGAATTGAAGAAGGGTTGATACCTATTATGTGTGCTAACACAAGTGAAATTACAACAAAAGACCACACAGTCTATACTTGACAAAAGCACATTGATGTAAGACATCACTTCATAAGTGACCATGTAGAGAAGAAGGACACCACAATTCTCATATACCACTAAGGACCAATTGCACGATATCTTTACAAAACCTGCAGGTAAAGAAAGGTTTCCAAAACTATAAAATGAATTGGGCATTATCAAAGTCGATTAAATCTGTTATACAAGCGAGGTTAAGTGAAGGGGATTGGTCAAGTCATGATGGGTGAGTTCACTTTAGGCAGTCAATCATTGACATAAACGATCTCAAGCGACTTTGGGCCCGAATATAGAAGGAAGGCCGACCTATACAAAGGGTGACTACTAAAACTAAAAATAAGTTTTACCTAGTCAAAGGTATTCAAAGGTTAAAAGTATAAATTCAACAAAAGTCACATCACAATAAATTTCCATGAATTTATCGAAATTGTTGCTTGTGTACCCATAAAAGAGCCAAATAGTACATTCATCGAATACTTAAATACTCGATTGGAATTTCAAAGGGCTACGATCTTATAAAGATCGTGCATCAAATCTATAACCGTCTATCATTCTAGTTATTCTCTCGGAAATTTCCTCAAACTCTCAAAGAAAAAGCAAAATTGTGTCAAAGAAAGTTTAAGAAATAAGATTGATAGATAAAGGAGAAACCTTCTCTTTAGATCAATTTCAACACGTGTCATATAACATTGTTAGCTAGCCTACTTTGTGAGAGAATTAAAAAAGATACTAGGGCTAGTGAATCTATTGGACATCAAATTGGAAAAATATTTGGATGTGGAAGAAAATCATCAATTTTGGGAAAATATGAAGGGGTAAAGAATTCTCTAACAACAAGCATTTGTTGGAGAAAAAGAATTTACATCAATACGAGAGATTATGCGACAATTGTTTTATTTCAAGAAGCCAATTGAGAAATCAATCAATCTACTCAATTTACAACTCAAGCGTGAAGCTTTTATCTCTCAGATATCTTTAATATAGAAACCATCAGAGGTTTACCAAAATATTGATAGTCTCAAACCGGAATTCGCCCTACTCAGTAGATGGATAAGCAAAACTGTCGTTGGAAAATATCAAGGGCTATATTGTTTGTCTGTTGATACAATCAATCAAATGAATATCATTTAGGATCAATTTGATTTCAACTGGGCCGGTTATGTCTTCAATCAAATAAAGAATCAACAAATTAAAGAGATTGAAATGATCAATCAACCCAAAGCTGAAGAGAGAAAGATGATAGGAAGACTGGACTTGAAGAAATCACTCAGTTTGGTAATACATCATTATCTAGAGACACTCAAACATGGAAAAAAAAAAAAGCTAAACAAGGCTCTTTGCATCAACTAAAGCGGTGAACAACTGCATTAGTTGTGATTTACTAGAAAGAATCTTCAAATCTTGAAGGAAAGAAAATTGTCACTCGGCAAATAGATGAACATAAATGAGTCAAGCATAAAAGCGACTCAAAGGAAAAGATCACTAGAAAGAACCTTGTTCTAAAAACATCAATTAAGGGAACTAAAACAAGCAACACATCGAGAGCGGAGGGGACAAAGCTGGCCCGACATTTAAGAGTGATCGAGTCAGCGAAGATATTTCTCACAAGAAGCAAAGTTTATCGGAGAAACAAGTTTCCGCTATGGATACTCTTGTAGAAGAGACTCAACAGACACATCAAAAAGAGAGTTATTTTGAACCGAAAGGAATTGTCAATCTCACGAGGATGAAATTGAAAACTGATAGAAACCTTTTATTGTTATGATGATGGTCATACTAGCTATTATTGCACGCCTGAAATAAGACTAAATGAGTAGTAATGTTTGTATAGGCTTTAAATAGAATTCTGACATGTTTTATACATTTAGTCAGATGAGCACTATAATAGACCGGTAGGTTGGCTCAGTAAAGATATTAGAGCAGCTCAGTGAAGACAGCCAAGGAACCAACACAGTAAAATGAAGACCTATGGACTCAGTTACAACCAAGGAAGTCTGTGATGACCTTGGGTAAGTCTAAGATATATTACAAGTGATGGAATATATTCTTTTAATATGATCTACACTCATCTCACCCAAATCAAGGATTAGTGAAGTACAGATAAACATTGGACACCAGGAATCAGTGTAGAAGGAACGGTAGAACAAAAACAGCAAACCGGCTAAGTGAAAGCTCTACCGTCATACTAAAGGAATCACAGTGAAGAATATCTCAATGGTGAAGTAATAATCAGAGCAGTGAAGTAAGTCAAATCCGATACTCATGAAATCTACAATGCGATTAAATTGAAGATCAATCAATTAATGCAAAACCAATGAAGGACGGATTTTATGATGAACGTGTTAAGAAAATCCGGATCACCAAAATCAAGGAGGATTGAATCAAGCAAGAATCAAGGATGATTCAGAGAATTAAATAGCCAACGGATGAATATTTGAATCAAGGAAATCAAGGCTATAAATAGAAGGCATTGAAAGAAATACAGTGATATATGAACATATAAACTAATTCACACATATATATCAAAGAAAACTAAGTGTTGAAGCACAATAAATGTCACAAGACTTCTTTCTAAACCTAAAATTTACATTGAGAAGATCAAACTCGAGAAAAAATAAGCGACAAAGGTACATCAAGTCAGAGTCGATGAAAGGCCTTTGTGAATCAATTTACACAAAAGCGAAGAAATTGAATCAGTTGTCTAAGAATGAATTGCACCACTTGATGTGATAGTTGCTAAAGGATTTGTTCACAATGAAGCGGTGTGGAAGGCCCGAATCACTTTGAAGCTTTTGTAGACAGAGAGTTATAGTCTGTAGATTGAGAAGCCTGTGTTGCAAGGACAATCATAACTATTGTATTGGTGAAAGACAATAGTGAATTCCTCCAATCATCAAAGGAGAAAAAGAGATTATGGGATTACACAACCCTGAACCACTACAAATCTTTGTGTTTATTTACTTACTGCATTTTACTTTACCGTATTTCCTTACTGCAATTGGTTTATAATTTGTGTGTGCTTGAACTACTTTGAAACAATAATTAAGAAGGGGTTTATCTGCTGCCCAAAAGCTTTTAACATATGAAATGTTTTTGAAACTCCAATATATTCATTCACACACCCACCTCTGACTATATTTTCACCCTTCTCTGGGACCAATAATTGGTATCAAAGCATTGTTCTAGTATAAGAACATGTTAGGATCTTATTTACAGTAACAAGGAGATCACACAATTTCAAAGTAGTTTTCATATCTATATTTTATGTATACATTTGTGTGTCTATGACTATGGACTCTTCAAATTTCATGTCTAAAGTACCATTATACAACGTTAACAATTTTGATGAATACAAAATAAGAATGTTATCTCATCTTGCGGCAAGTCTTGAGGAGATCTTTGGATGTTATCAATGATGGTCCCATCAAAATCATGAATGTATAGGCCATTGGTCCAAATCGAGGAAAATCAATTGAAGACAACAACAAAATGATTGGACCAAGGATGATAGAAGAAGAGCAAATCTTGATTTTGTTGCAAAGAATATGATCTTGAAGACTCTGGACAACAATATGTTCCTGAGGGTTAAAGATTGCAAGACTACAAAAGAAATGTGGGAAAAACTGGCTCTTGTCAATGAAGGATCTGAGGGAATCAACGAGAATAAACTATATGTTACAAAATAGAAGTTTGAAAACTTCATAATGAAGATAGGTGAATCTGTTGATCAAATGGATAATAGATTCTCAACCATTATCAGTGAACTGCAACAACTTGGCCACACATACCCACAAAAAGATGTTTGTTTGAAAAAATAATGGAAGTGCAGCTGAAAGATGGAAGATCATCACATCGGTGCTTAAAAAAACATTGGATCTTGCCAAGAGCGATACACTGACCTTAATGTCACAAATGAAAGCTCAAGAATTCGGTTGAACAATGAGGAAGGTGCACTAGTTTGAGCCAAACAAGGCTAGTGCCTTTGGTGGCACCAACGAGTAAGTCGTGAGTCAACCATCAAAGAGACTCAAGAATTGAAAGAAAGTGGCATTATTGATCGGATGGTTTGTGATTCAATAAGAAACATGGTAAAGGAAGTTCTTCATCAAACAAGAAGTCGAACTCAAGCAAAGACATGAAGAAAAATGATGATGAAATCAGATGCTTGAAATGCAAAAAGAAAGGACATTTCAAGGCCGACTGTCCAGAAGAAAAATACAAAGATGAATAAAAGAAGAGATACAAGTCGTCAGACAAAAGGCAGAGCATGACTTCATTAAAGGCTGAAACCGGCAGTGAAAGTGATGAAGAAGAATCATTTGATAATGATTCAGATGAAAGCAAAGGCACCAACTCAGACTATGACAAAGCTTGTTTATCTCTAATGGCTAAGGACATTGAAGAAACAGAGGTACCATCTAGTTCATATTTATCTAATGCACCCATATCTGACATTGCACAATCTACTGTCTTCCCACTAGACTCTGCAAATCTAATTCAAAATCTCATCAGTAGATTTGAAGAAATTCAAACAGCTCATGAAATTCTGGAACAAGAATGTAAGGATCTAGATGAGGAAAATAATAGATTAATGAAAAGAAGCTGGAAGCGAAAGCAAAATCAGGCTAGTAAGGGAGAACACTTAGCAAATCAACAAACATAAGATTATCACTCATATTGTGCTAATAGGCCGACTAAAGAAACTCTTCTACCATCTGAGGTCACCATTGCACGGTTAATGCACCATCTTACAAACCCCAAAAGGTATGGATCGGATCGGTCTTGGATACAATAGTCAAGATGGGAAAAGAAACAATGGACAACACATATCTCGAACTTAGGACCAAAGCGGACCTAAATTCGAGAAAAATGAAAATTCCATAGTGTCAACTACTCATCTGCACTAGTGAAGTCAAAAACCGGTCTTGATGAAAGCTATGCGAAATAAAATTTATGTTTTGATGATGATTCATTTATTATTTTATTGATGAAGTGTCATAACTAGCTGTTATAGTGCAAAACAAAAAGATGTCTAGAAATCAATGTATAGGATTTATTAGAGTCTAACAGTTGTATAAGTAAATCAGACAAGCACTGTAATAGTTCTAGGATCAGAACTGAGAAAATGGGAAACTGACTTGATGTTACTAAGAATACTAACTTTACAACTGAAGATATAAAACAGACTCAGAATAAACCAATTGAAGAACTGAAGAAGGTAAGTTCGCTGAGGGACACAGCGGTTGACTTATCTAGAAGTAGAAAGCGAGGTAAAACCTCGGTGGATTAAGCGAGGTCCAAACTCGATTATTGGAGATTGAAGAAGCGAGGTTGAAACTCGATTATTGATGATAAAGTTGAGGCTATAAAGTTAGCATTCGAGAATATACGTGATGACTGAAGCGACTTTATGAATCTGAAAGAAGACCTAAGAATCATAAGGACAATGATATCTTAGTTGATTTATGTATTATGGTGTACTCTGATTAAGTGAATTATAATCAGATGAAGAATAGAGTACTGAGCTTTTTGAAGAAGAGTAAAAACTCAGTTAATGCTCTTAAGCTGAAAACTGACTAAGACAAGTTTTCATGCTAAGGTCAAGAAAAACTGAAGAAGAATCTGACCGTTATAAAGTAAGCAATTTTATTGGTTGCACATAAATGTTAAAAGGATGCTTCCATTCAACGAGAATAAGCGGGACCACCAGCGGATCTGATTCAAACCCAAACATTCAAATTCATCTAACGGTGGAGAAACTCCTATAAATAGGCCATTACAGCTCAAAAAGAAGTGCGGAGTTCTAAGGTTAAATTTATCAAGAAAGATTCAAAGGAACTCCTGCTAATTTATATTGCAAGATCATGAAATCTTCAAGTGTTCATCTGAAATTCAAAGAAAGATCAAGTTCAATCATTTGAAGGAAAACAGATTTGTGCATATATCATATACATCTAGAAGAAGACGCTCGATACACAAATTGAATCATAGTTATTGATTCAAGTCTCAAGTTTGATTTTGTGAAAGGGTTAGACTGTGAAACACCAAGAAGGTGTGTAGGACAGTTGAGTGCAGTTAGGAAAACTGTGTTTGTGTAGAGCTGGTGAAGAGGATTAGTGAAGGACAATAAGTGTTTAAATTTACTTTGTGTCTTGTAACTGTAAACCTCAAAAACATAGTGAATTTGCCCTCCTACATCACATGAGAAGAGAGGACTGATAGGATTACACCACCTGGAACCTTTATAATTTTTGTCTCGTTTACTTACTTACTTTACGCATTTAAGTTACTGCATCTAAGTTTATATTGCACCTGATCACACACTCAGCAAACATAAGAAATTGAGTCAGCACATCATTACATTTCGTCTAGACATGTTGATAAACTCAAGTTTTATATAGAGGCTTAATATAATATGCTACCGGTTAACTCAGTTAAGGATACGTCAGTCTTGACTTATACTCAGCTAAGTTAGCTTAACTCCACACAAGTTTAAAAAGTGAACTCAATCTGTTCAAGATTAAGTTCTCTATTGTTTTTGTGACAAGTTTATTCACCCCCTACAAACTTGTATTAGCCTTTCCAAGGGACCAACAATTGGTATCGGCGATTCTTCCTTTTAGAGGTGATCAAAGTTGAGTGCTTTGCCGTGTGTCTTTGTTAGGTGTGATGCCGAAAGACAATTTTGTAATTGTTTTATTTAATAAATGAAATGATATTATTATTCATATTTATTATTCTCATATTCACCGATGTGACAATATTATTTACACTACATAAAACCTAAATTATATTGTTTATGTAATCACTTAACTTCGATTGTATGGGATATACAGGGAGGATTGAGTTAGTGAAGATGTACTTAAAATACAATTTTCCGTAGTGAAGTTAATCGAGAGTATCGGGTCTCTCCTTTAACGTGCTATTAATGCGCCCAGAACCCAATAGGTGTGATTGTCTTATCCGGACTTTCGGTTAAGAGAACCTAGTGGGGCATTTATATATGATAGATATATCATATAGGGCTAAACCGATTTGATTAGAGTTCACGATATAATTCCGTGTCGAGAAGTCTTATCGAATCAATCGATGATCATATATATGGATATATCTTAATCTGAGGTGATCACGATCAAGCTGATTGAATCGATTATGAGGTTTGACTTGGCGGTTATGGATTACAGCTTTGATCTGTGATCTGAATTACCCGTCTTGGCATTGTCTTGGATTGAGTGGTAGTATGTGTTATCACGAGATCACGGAATCCATTCCTTCCATTTATGGAAGTAGATAAACGATTCCTTATTTGTTAATCATAGAAGCGATCGATCGTGCGACTTCATATTACAACGATTAGCTACCGGTGAGTATGAATTAAATGATCAATTAAGGGTTAATGGTAAATAATGATAAGAGGTTCTAAAAGGGTTAGCGGTAACTTCCCGATTTAGAATGAGCAGATCTATGGAGGATTAATCCATATGTAATGATTATATCAATGGGCGCTTATTATCATTCTCGTGAGAAGATAAATATAATCTTATAATCGGAGGAGTGCGATCACGGGATTATGGTGGCATATTCTGTGATTGATTTATCGAATATAATTATTACATTAAGTAAGATAATTATTTATTTGATTTATCGGGCGGCGATTATTAGTCCATGGTCCCGACGTGCCTCTATATAGCATAGCTATTCTCGGACGTCAAATCTAATAATATTAATTTAGTTCTTATTTGAATTTAATTAAAAGCGATATGTGAATTAATTGTTTAGTAGACTATTAAATTAGTTGGGCTAAATAATTAAATATGTGAAAAAAGACATTTTCATAATCTTGGCAAAATAAGTGTTGTGGCGAAAATTATATATTGACTAGGTCAATGCAATTTTAACCAAGGGCTTGTTTTTAAGAAACAAGAAATTGTTTTAAGACATGTGCACAAAATATTTATTGGATAAATATTTATGGTAAGAAATAAAGATAAATATTATTCTAGATTTGTTATAGAATATTATGGGATTATCTTTTATTAATTGGATTTATTTATTTGCAAAATAAAATCCTTGGAGGTCAAGGATTACTCTCTATATATAAAGAGAGTTCTCCCAAGCCTTACATACAACACAATTTTAGACTTCACCTCTTAGAGGAGAAGGAAATTTTAGACCAAGGAGCAGGGGAAAATCTTGGAGGTTTTCCGGGTAGCATATCGGAAGGATTCGAGGCGAATTTCCCTTCCACCGGAGTTGCTTGGATCACAAGTGCGGAAGATCGTGGTGCTCTTCACATCTTCGTTTATTCTTTCTATTGCGGTTCTTACTTGGATTTTGAGATCCAGAGGTATGTTCTACAACCCGCTTGTAGAGTAGATCTAGTTATTTTATTACGTGTAATTTATAGATCTAGTTCCTTAAATAAACCTATTGCGGATGATATTACTCACGAGTGGTATCGATGCTTTGATGATCTATAATTATACGTATAAAATATTAGATCTAGGAGTGGTAAACATGTAGATTTTTGTCCTAATTTTTATAGGGAAGATGCATATGTTATTTTTTTATGTTCGCGATTGTTGTGGTTTGAAGAGATGGATTGGGGTTGATCTTGTTTACCCGTAGATTTATTTTGTAGCTCCTTTGTTTAGTAACAATTGAGCATCTGAATTATATTTTTATGCCAATTTTGAAAATTCCATGTAAAAGTAGCATATTTTATTGTAATTTTGTAAATCCGGGCTCGAAAAGATGAAGATCTTGCTGGAAAATTGAAGATCAAGGCGAAACCCAAGGTATGAACGAGGAGAAACAGTTAAATTTTTTTTTTTAAAAAGCTGCTACAGGACTTTCTGCGACGCTGAAAATCGTCGCTATAAGTCCTGTTTATAAAAAATTGCATGCGGCTAGGGTTTTAATGTTGCGGCTGCATGTAACGTTTTTAACCTAATTTTTTTTATTTAAAAACTGCAGATAGGCAGAAAGAAAAGGAAAAAAAAATTATTTTTGGAAAAAAATTATTAAACAGCCGCATGTAATAATAATAAAAAAATTAAAATTTTTTTTTGCTTAATTATAATAAATTGGGTTTATTTAATTAAAAAAGGTCTTTCTCCTCTCGGGTGTTCGTGGTTCGTGATCCGGCGGTTTGAGTTCGCGGTTCGTGGTTCAAGGTTCGAAGATCGAAGACATGAAGACAACAAGATTGTAATTTACTTTTAAGTAGGATAGATTAGATCTGAAGTACCAACGATCCATCTCGGTGTTTAAATTTTACGCAATTTATTTTTATGTGTTTGATCATAAAATAGATATAAAATCGAAATTGTCATGACATGCAACATATCATAAATCCACTCCATGCATACATGTAGAATTTTAATTTTGGTAATTAAAATAGGCATGTATTAATTAAAGATACAAACTCGCGTAATTAGTTGAAATTTAATTGTCGTGGTAATTAATTAATTTAGTAACTAATAAAATATCCGAGGGCGGGTTATGAAATTGTTAAGCCTTTAGGTGTGTGTTCTCGGTGAACGCGGTAAAAGCCCAAGCGAGATCACGTTTTAGATTAAGTAGTGTCTACGAGATTGAATGATGGTAAAAGAACAATAAATCTTGGATAAAAGCAGTTCGCTTTATAGGTTGGGTGGTCAAGCGGCGGTGGGCTCGACCGACTTAACCTCTAGTGTGATGTATGCACGGGGCTCCGGCAAGACTAAGCTACACCGGCGGCGGAGGGGTGATTCCTTCTTATCTAAATGGGGCTCTCTTGACCCGACTTAGTCCGGCTATCACATATGTTCCAACGAATAGGGCGGGGTGAAGCTTGCTACGTTACCGACACCATTCGGAATCCACGATTTGATGTGCTTTTATGTTAACATCAAAAGGCGTGGTTAGTTGACCCACCACCACTTCCAAAATATTGAGTGGGAGCGGGGAGGCGACATCCAACCCCACGGCCTCTACTATAGATACAAGTAAGTGAGAGAAGAGTGACGCCTCGCGGCGCTTTGATTTCGTCCCCCTACGGATGGTGTTCACCCCTGTCAACATTCATGGCTAGGTCTCCGAAAGGATAGAATTTCCGGGTACTCGTCGGGTCACTGACCTATCCTACGACGGCACACTCAGGGCGTACCTAAGAGATCCGATATAGTAGGTCACACTCATCAAGGATATTCTTGATAATATCTAGGCTAAAAAAGGAAGGTAGTCAATGAATAAATGGATGTTCGATTCTCATGGGATGTTCGATTTTCACAAGTTATTCATTGATGAGATTGTCTCGATTTAACCGTCATCTCTTTGACCTACCTACTACGGCGACACTTGAGATCGAGAGTTAAAACCTTGGAATGGTAGAGTAGACTTAATTTTAGTTTACAATTCCTAAAATAAACTTATATAGTAGTGTTAAACTTGAATTAATATATGTCATTTTATTTTCGGCAAAAATGTACATCAAATTTACCTTTCTTGTCTAAAAAATTATCGGAAACAACTTTAAGAAATGGAAGAGTAATTTAAAGTGGTACTCACATATGAGAATGTGCAACATGTACTCACTTTTGAATGCCTATGGTGGCGATCAAAAACCGGAAAAGTGAGATCAAGCTGGCGTGTCATTTGGATCGAAGCGGATAACGGGCTCGTGGGATCATCTGGCGGCGATGTCGTAGGTTATTAGGACCCAGTTGAAGAGTTTGAGGCGTAGGAGAAATCATGCGGAAACTTACTTCGATGTTTGGATCACTACAGCAACCAAGCAAGACACGATGCCATCAAGATGGTACATTAACACGAAATTGAAGAAAGGTCAAGCGGTGAGTGGTCATGTTTTGAATATGATCAATTACTTCAATGGCGCGGTATTCATGGATCAATGTTCGATGAAGCAACTCAAGTGTCGATGATTTTGGAATCGTTGACTCTGAGTTTATCCGTTCGAACTTCGATGTCGATGGGCAAACATGAGTTGACCATGACACGGATGCTTAATGAAGCCGACTATCAACGAGGGCCTACTATCGAAAGATAAAGTCAAGTAGTAGGGATAAGAAAGTTTGAAGCCATTATGGCGAAGCTAAGTCTTCAAACAAGCCTAAGGCCAAACCAAAGAAGAAGGGTAGTGTTGCACTTTGTGCCCGAGCCAATGAAGAAAAAAGAAAGCCAAGAAAGTTGATGAGGCCAAGCCCAATGGTAAATGCTTTTCTTTGTAAGGAGGTAGGATATTGGAAACACCATTGTCGAGAATATCTTCTTGATGTAAAGGATGGCAAAGTCAAGGCTGTCATTGGGAAAGATAAGAAAGGTAATTTGGAATTACTATTCTTGGAATCTTTTAATGTAGCTAAAGATGTGTCCACTTGGATACTTGATCTTTGGAGCTACGAACCATGTATGTTCTTCATTCTTGATTCATAGTTCGTATGAGGAGGCTGGAAGAGGGTTCTCAAGTGATGCGAGTAGGCCTTTGGGCGCTCATTTCGGCTAAAGCGATGGGGCTGTGGACTTGCATTTTCATAATAAATTTTACATTTAGAGGATGTTTATTTTATTCCAAATTTGGGAGAAATTTAATTTCTCGATACTGCCTTAGTTGAACAATCATTTTACTGTTTCAAATTTGAATGGTGAAATTTTTATTTCAAATAATGGCTTTGAATTGTGTTCAACTCTGAATGAAAGCAGTTTATATTTTGTAAGACCACATAAAGCTCCCTACTTATCTTGAAATGTTTAAAGCTGCTCATCAAAGATCTGCAAAGAAGCGAAAAGTTTCTCAAGTAAAGAAGATAAAAGATACTTGTGGCATCTGAGGCTCGGCCATATTTCCTTTGAAAGACTCAAAAGACTAGAAAAGGTTCTTGCCTTAGGTGAGTCATTTGTTGACACACTGCCTGTCTGCGAGTGTTGCTTGGAGGAAAAATGACTAAGCGTCCCTTCTCATTAAAGGGGAATAGGGCCATGGGAACTCTAGACTTAGTGCATTCAGACCTTTGTGGTCCGATGAACGTACAAGCTAGAGGCGGATACGAGTACTTTGTGACTTTCATTGATGACTACTCGAGATTCGGTTATGTTTATCTACTGCATAGGAAGTCCGAGGCTTTTGATAAGTTCAAGGAGTTCCAAGCAAAAGCCGAAAGGCAACTAGGCAAGTCATTGAAATGCCTTCGCTCGGATCGTGGAGTTGAGTATTTAGATCTTGAGTTCATTGACTACTTGGCTGAAAAAGAATTTGTTTCCAGCGTTCGGCGTCTAGGACACCTCGGCAAAGCGGAGTTCTTTGAGAGGAAAGCAGGACATTGATTAACATGGTTAGATCAATGATGAGCTACGCCTCACTACCTATATCCTTTTGGGGTTATGCTTTAGAAGCGGTCGGTCTACATTTTGAATGCGATACCGTCAAAGTCATCGAAAAAAGACACCCGTAGAGATATGGTCGGATGTTGCGAAAGCATGCGTCACTTCAGCATATGGGGTTGTCTGCACGTGTCTTTGATGGACAAGACTACCAAGCTACAATCACGTCACGAAAGTGTGTTTGTTTGTAGGCTATCAAAAGGTACACGTGGTGGTCTATTTTACGATCCGGAAGATAACAAAGTGCTATTCTCGACTAACGCTTCGTTTTGGAGGAATGTTATATGAAAGACCACAGACCTCAAGTAAAATTGTACTAGAGGAATTACTCTCCGATGATGTCGAGGCCTATTGTGGTGATGATGTTCTGTAAACAACACTACTAATACAGCGATCACTTCCGACATTCTTGTTCCACCTAGACATCTGCGAGAGTGGATTTAGAGGCAAACGTAGTAAGCCTCGATGGGGTGGAAGATGATCCTCCGACCTATAAGAAGGCCTTATTGGATCACGATAATGATAAATGGATTGACACAATGAATCAAAAGATGGAGTCTATGTACTCTAAACTCGATCTGAAACTTGTAGAACTTCCTCGGGGTGAGAGGCCCATTGGATGTAAATGGCTCTACAAGCGAAAGAGAGGAGTAGATGGGAAGGTCGAAACCTTGAAAGCACGGCTAGTAGCCAAAGGTTACACACAGCGAGAGGGTATAGACTACGAAGAAACCTTCTCACTGTGGCCATGATGAAAACCATCCATCCTCCTTTTCGATTCTTTGCATATACGGATTATGAAATCGGCAAATGGATGTTAAGACAACATTTCTAAGCGGCTTTCTTGGCGAGAAATCTATATCACGACAACGAAGGATTCATTGAAAAGGTCGAGAGCACATGGTGTGCAAGTTGCTCGAGATCCATTTATGGGTTGAAGCAAGCATCTCGTTCGAGGCATCATAGATTCGATCACATGATCAAGTCTTATGATTTGAACAACACTTTCTTTGAATCTTGCGTGTACAAGAAGGTTATCAAAGATAGTGTTGTATTCTAGTGTTGTGCGTTGATGACATACTCCTAATTTTCAGCGATAAGGAATGATGTCCGGCGTGAAAAGTTGGTTAACCACGCAATTCCAAATGAAGGATTTGGGAAAAGCGAGTTATGTTCTAGGGATCCAAATTAAAGGGATCGCAAGAAACGAGGATGTTAGCTTCTGTCCCAAGCAACTTATATAGATAAGGTCTTGTACGCTTGATATGAAGAAGCGCCAAAAGGGTTTTCTACCGACCCGTCATGGCGTTTACCTCTCTAAGACTCGAGGGCCTCAAACTCCGAAGAGATTGAAGCGATGGGAAGAGTGCCATATGCCTCGGTTGTTGGCGATCTTATGTATGCTATGAGGTGTCTGAGACACGACATTTATTCTGGCATTGGATTAGTCGGCCGTTTTGGTCAAATCGAGGCAACACGTCTTTGGGCGGCGATAAAGATCTCATCAAATATTTGAAGAGAACCGAAAATTATATGCTCGTCTATTCGGCGGGAGTTTGGAGTTAGCGGGGTACACGATTACGACTTTGATCAGGCGAGATGATTCTAAATCAACCTCTGGTTCAGTGTTTACGCTTGGTGGCGGTGCAATAGAATGGATAAGCCAAAAGCAATCCAGCGCAGCCGATTCAAATATGGAAGCTGAGTTCATAGCGGCCTCCGACGCGGCTAAGGAAACAGTTTGGTTGAGAAAGTTCATCAGCGGATTAGACGTTGTCCCGAATGCTGAAGATCCTATTACTCTCTATTATGATAACAATGGGCCATTGCCAACTCTAGAGAACCTCGAAAGCACAGTAAGTCGAAGCATATAGAGAGGAAATTGTTGGAAATAAAATTTATGTTTTGATGATAATTCATCTTATTTATTATAATGTTATCTTACACCATTGATGAAGTGCTGAAGCCAGCTGTTATAGTGGAAAGCTAAAAGATGTCTAGAACTGAATGTATAAGTTTTATTAGAGTCTGATTTTTGTATAAGTTACATCAGACAAGCATTGTAATTGATAGTGTGTCGTAAAACTGAAAACTGGGAATCAATTAGAAAACTGGAAATCATCAAGACAAACAAAGCGACTCGAATACACCCTCTTGAAGAAGGTAAGTTATTTGAGATTCTGATTCGGTTGGCTTATCTAGAAGATTGAAGAAGCGGGGACCTGAGACTCGATTATTGAAGAATGAAGAACTGAGGGCTCAAACTCAGTTATGAAGATTACAAGTCGAGACTGTAAAGTTAGACTTCAGGCAAGATTGTGGTGACCTGAACTGACTTTATGGATCTTGTATGAAGACCTAAGAATCATAAGGACAATGAATTCTTAGATGATAAATGTATCATGGTGTACTCTGTTTAAGTCATTTATAATCAGATAAAAACTGGAGTACTGATTTTTTAAGAAGAATTAAATCTCAGTTAATGCTCCAAGTCAGTTAGGCTACTGACAAATGAAAAACTGACAAGGAAACTCAGTTTTATAAGTCAGCCATCCAACAAACTTGAAGTACAATCGAACGTTGTAAAGAAAGAAATTTCATTGGATGAGTCACTGACACATCATGAATGGTCAGAAAATATAACCGTTGCAAGACATACGTTGATACAATTCAAATCGAAGTCAGATGAACGTTGGACTTCACATTATAAATAGAAGACTTTGCACAAACAAAAAGAAAAAGGAGATTAAGAGCATATACAAGAATCTACAAGCAATTTGTGCACTCTATTTGAATTGTTATCATCTCTGAACTATAACAAAATCATATCTTGTATTTCTTCAAGTGTTCAAAGTTACAAAGAATTTATCAAGAATTCAACACTCTGAAGAACCACAAACAAGAATCAATTTATTGATTCTCATTAACTTTGATTCTATTTCAAAGGTTTAGGCGTGAAACAAACCGGGAAGGTTTTTCAAGGGCGATTGTGACAAGCGATCGGGTAGGCTGTGTTTGTGGTAGTAGTGGGTGAAGAGGCAATCCTACCCTCTAAGGACCCGAGTGGTTCAAGCATTTGGAAAGCGACAATTCTACATTTCTACAATTGTTTAGATAGTGAAGCTAAGGGATTAGCCAAGGACTATTGTTTAGGACTTTTTGTAATTTTCCTCCTTCACCTCAAGAAGTTCTAGTGGAATTTTCCTCCGCTTTACTTATTTACGAGAAGAGAGGTTATACATGCGAGGATTACACCACAAGGAACCTCTATAACATCCGCCTTTGGATTTACTTTACGCATTTACTTATTTATTTAGCATTTACTTACGACAATTGTGATACTTGATTGTTATACATCTCACGATCACAAATGACATTCACGAGTCGATTCACAACACTCGCATTTACACAGCAGAATAACAAGATCAATATAAAAGCTAAAATTATATATCTAAAATATATCATTAGTTGACTCGATTTGACTTAAGTCAGTTTGATTTAATCTCGGCTTAGTCAACTCAACTCCATAAAGTTTTATCTGAACCCTAATCTATTTTAAATTCGAGTTTTGGTGACAAGTTTATTCACCCCCTCTAAAACTTGTGTCGGCCTTTCCAAGGACCAACAATTGGTATCGGAGCAGTGTTTCTTTAACTAGATATCATTTGCTCGTTATCCTCTAGTTGTTCTTATTTGAAAGCTCAGTTTTAAATTAATCTACTGTCAGTCTTCACTAACTCACAATGGATAACAATCAATATTCAAGACAAATGCTTATGTGCAACATGGGCAGATTTGAAGAATACAAGCGTCGTATCACGAGCATTCTAGCACTACTCATGATGAAATGATGGATGTACTCAATGATGGACCAATCTAGATCACTACATGCAAAGCGAAGGTGACAGACAAGTTCGAGTTCCAAAACCCAAATCTGAATGGACTAGTGATGATCATAAGCAAAAACAATCTCAACAATGTTGCCATGGACTTTATCCTCGGAACCCTTGCGACAACATGTACTTGAAGGTGAAAGAATGCACAAGCGCCAAAGAAATGTGGGACAAACTTGATTAGTTTGTGAAGGCAATTCAATCAAGGAAAATAAAATTTCCGTTGCAAAGCAAAAGTTTGAGAACTTCAAGATGAAATCTGGAGAAACCATTGATCAAATGGAGAAAAGATTCAGTGCTATTATGGATGAACTAGATCTACTTAAGATTGAATACTCAAAGAAAGTCATCAACACTAGAATATTGAAGGCATTGCCAATGTGCTGGAAAATGAAGGTCACTGCTATGGAAGAATCCAGGAGACTTGATGTAGAAGATTCATTCAAGATCTTTTCAGATCTGAAAGCTTATGAATTCAGTGAAGATTTCACAACCACACCTGCAATAATCAAAGCTCTGGAAGAACCAAAGACCACAGCACTTGCAGCAGCATCAAATGAGATTCAAGAAAACTCATCTAACAACCTTCATGAGTTGGATGAAATGGAAGAACAAATGGCTCTAATGATGAACATAATTCGAAGAATGAAAAGTGGACACCCAGTCACTCAAAAGTTCATCAAAAGGACTCCTGAGAAAAGAAAAGACGATGAATACCTCTGTTTCAACTACAAGAAACTAGGACACTATAAAGCTGAATGTCCATAACTGATCAAGAAGACACCACCAAGGAGAGTTGGTAGAAGAGCACTTCTTGCTGGAGATGAATCAGATTATGAAGCCGGTACTGAAAGATTATCAGATGATACAGCTTTAATGGCACACATGGAAGATCCAAATGAGGTATGTGAATCAAACTCTAAATACTCTTCAGCTCAGATTTCCATGATGAATGCATGTTCTTATTCTTGACTACAATCCAAAAATCTAGAATTAGAAGAAACTCTTGTGAGTTGATGAATCATCTAGTAACCATACAAAGCTTGGTTATGAATCAATCAAAGCTGAGAAAGAAAGTCTAATTCTTGAAGTGGAAAGATTGAAGTCTGAACTAAAAATGTTGAAACTAACTAAAACTGATAAAGGAAAGATTCGACATCGATCTCTTGCATCGGCGACAAACAAGCTGAATCGTTTGCTCAATCAAGTTCAATTACTGGATTCAAATCAGGAAAGCCATATGGAGATAAAACTGGGTTAGGATTTGATACACAACAATCTTCGAAGAATGGAACTAGCAAAGCCATTGAAATTTGAGTACCAAAAGCGGTATTAAGTTTGTAGTTGAGCAAGTTCCTGGCGAAAAATTGATGAACCAGTAAAGCCAGTATCACACAGGATAAATCAGTTTTCTAAGAAGGCAACTGTATCTACCTACAAAACTAAATCAAATAGTAGACCAGCTGTATTCAATGGAAACCAACACGGCAAATCAACTGCCAGATCCACAAAAACCAATGAAGTCAGGAACCAGAAAAATTACAATCAAAATAAATCAAAGAATGTCAATCATTCAAAGATTCACACATTCAGGGGGAAAGGCAGGTTATATCCCTCTTATGATGATTGGAATTTTACTGAATTTGTTATTAAAACTAATAATGACAATCATTCCAGACCGAAAACTTATCACAAGTTTCAGTCCAAAACTCAGTAGAGGACTAATCTCAGTTCTCAGCATAAGTCACAGTACAAAGGTCAATATAGACCTCAGTACAGAAGGAATGATGGTTATCACTTCATCTTTAATAACATAAATCAACATGGAAACAAATTACAGTCAGAAGATCTGAGAAATCATATAAATAAGACACAGTCCAAACATAGATGCTATGGGAGTGTGGCTTACATATATGAAAACAAGTGCAACAATATCCGAAGAATTCCAAAGGATATATTCCCGAGTTATCTTGACAAGCGACCTCATGGACCCAAAGCCCAGGTTGGGTACCTAAAAATTCTAATTTTCAACTGCGGGATATATGGTACTTTGGCGATGGTTGCTCTGAGACACATGACAAAGAGCAAAGGCTGTCTCGATAATTTCGTTGAAAAGAATGGACCAAAAGTTAATTTTGGAAGTAAAGATAAACCAGGCTAAACCAGAGGCTTTGGCACCTTAATCAGAAATGGACTTACAATCAAGAATGTATCCTATGTAGAAGGACTACACTACAATCTACTCAGCACAAGTCAATTTTGTGATATGGGATACAAAGTTACTTTTGATAAAGAATTTCTGCGTTGTCATCAGCGAAATCAGCTTATCAAGTTGTCCTAGCCGGAAGAAGGAAGGAAAACATGTATGTGGTAGATTGGACAACAGCCGTCGCTGAAACTTGTTTGCTTGTGCATACCAAATCAGAAATCGGTTGGCTATGGCACAAGAAACTGAGTCATCTCAACTTTGATGACATCAATACACTTGTTAAGCGACTAGTCATTGGACTACCAGGAGATATCATATAAGAAGGGCGACTAATGTGATGCGTGTCAACAGGGAAAACAAACAAAGGCAAGTTTCAAGACTAGGTCTCAGCATTCAACAACCAGACATCTAGAATTGCTACATATGGACTTATTTGGACCTATTACACCAATTAGTATCAGTGGAAAGAAGTATACATTTGTGGTAGTAGATGATTTTTCAAGATATACCTGGGTAATCTTTCTAACCAATAAAAGTGAAACCAAGGAAAAACTCACAGAACTTCTTAAGAGACTTCAGAATGAGAAAGGAGTTTCAGTTGTGAAGATAAGATCTGATAAAGGAACTGAATTCTTCAACAGTGTGATTGTTGAATATTGTGAAGAAAATGGTGTTTTACACCAACTTGCTTTACCAGAGGAACACCCCAACAAAATGGTGTAGCTGAAAGAAGAAATAGAACGCTCAAAGAAGCTGAAAGGACTATGATTTGTGAAGCTAAACTACGAAAGATATTGGGCGAAAGCGATAAACACATTGTTACACTCGAGCAGAGCTCTCATGAATAAGAGACATGAAAAGACTCTCTTATGAAATTTGGAATGGAAGAAACCAAATGTTTCATACTTTCATGCGTTTGGAAGCAAATGTTTCATACACAATAATGGAAAAGATCAACTTCATGTTTTCAACCCAAAGTGATGAAGGAATTTTCCTAGGATATTCAAGTGTCGACAAAGCATTGAGTCTTTGAATAAAGGACACTCAAGCATGAAGAATCAATACATGTAGTATTTGATGAACCAAATTTTCTGGTGAAACAAGCGAAGACCGACGAGAACCAGGTTCCTCGGTCTCGATTACCAATCACACGAACTGTTTTTGATTGATGTTGGAAGACTACAAATTTGAGAATGTTGAGATCAAGATCGACCTCGATTTCCAACTACTCAACAACTTGAACAATATCAATCGATTCGAGTTGAACAAATTCAAGAACCGGTTTTGAAGATTCCATTGAACAAAATACAAATCAGCTGATACAAACTCACTCACATCAATGGATGAGAGATCATCCTGAAGAACAAGTTATTGGTGATACTCATGCTGGAGTTCGAACAAGACATCAACTAGATGCGATGATAGCATGCTTTCTATCTCAATCGAAACTTAAAGAACTTGAAGAAGCCTTGAAAGATCCAGACTGGATATTAGCTATGCAAGAAGAACTCAATGAATTTGAGAGGAATCAAGTATGGGAACTGGTAGATAAACCAGTTCATGTCAATATCATTGGAACCAAATGGGTTTTCAGAAATAAACTTGATGAAGATGGAAATGTCATTAGAAACAAAGCCATACTTGTAGCCAAAGGATACTCTCAAGCAGAAGGTATAGATTTTGATGAAACTTACGCACCAGTCGCAAGACTAGAAGCAATCGAGACTTTTCTTGCTTATGCGACTCACAAGAAATTTAATGTTTATCGGATGGATGTTAAAAGTGCATTTCTAAATGGAATTCTTGAATAAGAAGTGTATGTTCAACAACCACCTGGATTTGAAATCAAGGATCAAGCTGATAAAGTTTTCAGACTAAGGAAAACTCTTTATGGACTTAAACAAGCACCAAGAGCTTGGTACGAAACTCTATCTCAATTTTTAGTAGATAACGGATTTATCAAAGGAACAATCGACAAAACATTCTTCAGGATGAAGAATGGAGAAGATACTCTACTTGTTCAAATTTATGTTGATGATATCATTTTTGGATCAGAAAATGAACGGCTATGTGAGAAATTTGCAAGTTTGATGAAAAGCAAATTTCAAATGAGTATGATGGGAGAATTAAATTATTTCCTAGGATTGCAAGTTAAACAACTAGCAGATGGAATCTTCATTCATCAAACCAAATATACAAGAGAAATTATCAAAAAGTTTGGTATGGAGAAATCTATTGGAATTTCTACACCAATGGGGACCAACATCAGATTAGATGAAGATAAAGAAGGTAAAGATGTTGATCAAACACTCTACAGAAGGATGATTGAAAGCTTACTCTATCTTACAGCAAGTAGGCCAGACATATCTTTTACTGTCGGTGTTTGTGCAAGATTTCAGTCAAGACCAAAAGAAAGCCATCTCACAGTTGTTAAAAGAACTTTGAAATATCTAAAAGACACAGATGGAGTTGGTATTTGGTATTCGAAAGAAGGAGAATTCAAGCTAATTTCTTACTCAGTTCGAGACTATCTTTGGATGCAAAGTGAATGAAAAAAGCACATCAGGCACATGTCACTTATTAGGAAATAGACTTGTGTCATGGTTTAGCAAGAAGCAAAACTCAATCTCAACTTCAACAGCAGAAGCTGAATATATAGCAGCTGGAAGTTGTTGCGCTCAAGTTTTATGGATCAGACAACAATTAAGAGACTATGGGATAGAAGAAGGAACAATTCCTATAATGTGTGATAACACAAGTGCAATTGCAATTACTGATAATCCAGTTTTACATTCAAGAACAAAACACATTGATGTTCGTCACCACTTTATAAGAGATCATGCAGAGAAGAAGGATATATTGATTCTTTATGTACTCATGAAGATCGGTTGGCGAGACATCTTTACTAAGCCCTTTGGACAAAGAGATTTGCAAAATTAAGAAATGAGTTGGGAATAATCAAAGTCAATTAAGCGAGAGAGATTAGTCAAGGGGATTAATCTTTGTTATGTTGGGTGCGCTCACTTAGCATGATTAGTCATTGACATCAACAATCTCAAACTGACAAATTGGAAGAATTTGACAAAACTGAATAATTTAATGGAACTGAGTTATCTATACAACTGACCTCAGCATCAGTTTTCACTTTATTCAAATTTAGTCAAAGGTTGATAAGATAGAATCAACAGCGGTTATATCGCATTAAATTGCCACAGTTCTTTTTGTCAGGATTTCGTGTGTACACCCCAGTATTGTCAGAAAGCAGTACATGTATCGGTTATCAAAACCATCATGGAATTTGAAAAGTTGTACCATTCAACCGCCAGAATATCCTACCTATTTATTCAATCTCTGTTCACACTACTTTTCATATTAAGAAAAACAGACTCTTTTCAAACCTACCCTTCAAAATCAATTTTTTTTTGTGTTCACACTCAAACATGGCCACCTCAAATGATTCGAAAGACAGACGATTGATCACAGAGCTGGATGAACTAACACTCGAAATGTATGAAGCTATGTGTCAAAACACTGTATTAGCGGTATGTATCGAGAGACAAAATCGAAAAGCAACCAGAGGATTGAACAACATTCTCGAAGTTAAGCAAATAAAAGCGAGATGTGGAAGGCATTTTGCGATTTTGGCAAAATATGCGATTAATTAGGGACTCCTTGATTACTACTGATTCTTGGAGATCGCATTGTGTTCAATGAAAGAGTTATGAGATCACTCTTTGGGTTCGCAAATACAACAACAACTTCAACGAGTTAGCAACCCTACCATTGGAGAAAAGAAGCTTTTCTCATAATGATTACTTAAATCTGAGAACCAATCGTACACTGGTGTTCATGTCGACAAAATCAAGCGAATTTGGACATCTCGCGGATGGCTCAAACAAACACGTCACTGGAAAATCCAAAGGGATTAATATACTTTCGAAAGAAAATATTTTGCTGATGAACATAATATGGGACAACATAGAATTTAATTGGGCAGTTTATATAGTCAATCAATTCAAGAAGCAATATTTAGCTGAATTAGAAAGTATGGCAAAAGCTCAAGCTGAAGGACAAGTAACTGATGACAGATTCCAACTGAAGAAAACTCTTAGTGGAATCATTTAGTTTTATTTGGAAAGAATTAAGGACGGGAAGCAAGCAAGGGAAACTGTGACATCGAAGGAAATCATAGAAACAACTTTCCAACATGAAGCAAAGCGTCAAGCTGTGTCTCGTGAGAAGCCGAACACAGAGGACCAAGAAAATCGAAATCCACGAAGAAGAAAGATCGATTGTAAGATGCTTGTACCTGAAATCTCAAGTGAGATAGCACCTCTTGAGGGAACAACAATTGACAAGCGAAGTTGCTCAAGAGAATATCACTTTGCTAATCTTACTTCTCAAACACAACAATGATCAGTTCAACAATCGGCTTTGTCTTGGGTGACAAAGTCATAAAGTGATGAAAATGAAACTTCAACCAGAAGATTCTCGTGATGCCAGTTTACAGACTGAAGAAAAATAACTCTTGGAGAAATTGGAAGTAAGAGATCTTTACTCTCTGTTTCCTATTAAGGAATTTCTTGACAACTGTTTTAAAAGGTTTACTGAATTAGCAAACAGAAGAGAATCAGGCACATTATCTAAAGACAGTTCCCAGAAAAAGGATGATGATGATCATGATATGTCAAGAAAAGAAGCTGATGATACTACAGCTTTGCAAGTAATCACTCAATCACAACATCGATGCATAAAGCGTACCCACGACAAGAAGCATTGTCGATTGAAAACCGGACAAGCATCAATCGGCAAGCGGTGATGAAATCGAGACAAGCGATGGTTATTGATACTCGGGACAAGGATCAAGTGGAAGCTACATATGATCCTTCTGATTTTCTATCTAAGGAAGAATTGGCCAAAGTTCATGAAAACATGAAAATAGTACTCGATCAAAGAGATACACGAGAATGGTCTTTTATCAAACATCTCTGGATATCTTGATTATAGAACTAGAATGATGTTTGGTTCATGCAAGACTAGAGATGATTCACAAATCAAGTTCAAGTTACGCTTGAGATTGTATTACTCAAACAACAACTTGAAGATTCAACGCATGATAGATAGAAAACTCATGCTCAAGCTCATTGGCATATTAATCGGCATATCTATGGGTTAGAAGCTCAACTTAGGAAATACTTGCTTCTCAACGACAAATTTCGGAAGATCAAAAGCAACCCATGCCCTGGTAGATCAGGTTATATGATGCCAAAAGGAAGCTAAAAGAAGAAAAGCTGAAATTACTCGGAGAAAATGAAGCGACTTGAAGAAGAACTACAAAGATACGGATCGATCCTAATTTTTTAAGAAAAGTTAAGCGATGATCAACTTATTGCAAAATACAATCAACACAGAGACGGAAGAGTTACTCTTACAAAGGATCTGTGGACACAGATTTATCAAAGACTACAATCCTATCAAAGCCAAGTACAAGGAATGAGAACATTTGAGGAATCCTTGAACTACTTCTTGTCGATATTTACTCAAAGCAAAAAATTGCACAACATAAGAAGAATCGAAGGATTGAAGATAAACTGAAGATTAAAGACAAGGTTGAACAAATGAAAACCGATCTAACAGAATTTGAAAAATACTATTTGGATGACTCAAGCTTACCCAAGCTAATTCAATGGAGAAGATGGAAAGAAAGTAGTCAAGTTGACTACAACAAGACCTTTTCAAAGGAAGACTCCAAACTTGAAGAAGATTTTCGTTTGTATGAAAAGGCATAAAGATATGACTTAGTCATGCAAAAATCTAAGAAGAAGCTCAGTCTTTAATCATAGATATTTGAACAAAATGCATGTATCCAGTTTTTCCTCATTCTATTGAAAACCAGTCTTCCAGTTTTACATTATTTCTCATTGTTTTGATCTTTAAGCTTTTCTTTTAGGGAGAGTTTTGACATCATCAAAAAGGGGGAAATTGTTGGAAATAAAATTTATGTTTTGATGATAATTCATCTTACTTAATATAATGTTATCTTAACCCCATTGATGAAGTGCTGAAGCCAGCTATTATAGTGGAAAGCTAAAAGATGTCTAGAACTGAATGTATAAGTTTTATTAGAGTCTGATTTTTGTATAAGTTACATCAGATAAGCACTGTAATTGATAGTGTGTCGTAAAAGCGGCGGGAATCAATTAGAAAAGCGGAAATCATCAAGACAAACAAAGCGACTTTCGAGAATACACCTCTTGAAGAAGGTAAGTTCGGCTGTGAGTTCTGATTTCGGTTGGCTTATCTAGAAGATTGAAGAACCGAGGACACAGACTCGATTATTGAAGAATGAAGAAGCGAGGCTCAAACTCGATTATGAAGATTACAAGTCGAGAGGCTATGTAAAGTTAGACTTGAGCAAGATTGTGGTGACCTGAACTGACTTTATGGATCTTGTATGAAGACCTAAGAATCATAAGGACAATGAATTCTTAGATGATAAATGTATCATGGTGTACTCTGTTTAAGTCATTTATAATCAGATAAAAACTGGAGTACTGATTTTTTAAGAAGAATTAAATCTCAGTTAATGCTCCAAGTCAGTTAGGCTACTGACAAATGAAAAACTGACAAGGAAACTCAGTTTTATAAGTCATCCATCCAACAAACTGGAAGTACAATCGAACGTTGTAAAGAAAGAAATTTCATTGGATGAGTCACTAACACAGCAGGAACGGTCAGAAAATATAACCGTTGCAAGATATACGTTGATACAATTCAAATCGAAGTCAGATGAACATTGGACTTCACATTATAAATAGAAGACTTTGCACAAACAAAAAGAAAAAGGAGATTAAGAGCATATACAAGAATCTACAAGCAACTTGTGCACTCTATTTGAATTGTTATCATCTCTAAACTATAACAAAATCATATCTAGTATTTCTTCAAGTGTTCAAAGTTACAAAGAATTTATCAAGAATTCAACACTCTGAAGAACCACAAACAAGAATCAATTTATTGATTCTCATTAACTTTGATTCTATTTCAAAGGTTTAGGCGTGAAGCAAACCGGGAAGGTTTTGTCAAGGGCAGATTGTGACAAGCGATCGGGTAGATTTGTGTTTGTGGTGGTAGGCTGGTGAAGAGGCAATCCTACCTCTAAGGACCAGATGGTTCAAGCATTTGGAGAGCGACAATTCTACCTGTTCTACAATTGTTTAGATAGTGAAGCTAGGGATTAGCCAAGGACTATTGTTTAGGACTTTTGTAACAGATTCACCTCAAGAAGTTCTAGTGGAATTTTCCTCCGCACCATAGGGGAGAGAGGGCGTACATGATTACACAACACCTGGAACCTATATAACATCCGCCTTATTTACTTTACGCATTTACTTATTTATTTACCATTTACTTACAAACATTGTGATACTTGATTGTTATACATCTCACAGTCTGGCCCGACATTCACGAGTTCGATTCACAACACTCGATTTCTAGCGAGAATAACAAGATCAATATAACGGCTAAAATTATATCCGCTACCAGTTGACTCAGTTTCAGCTTAAGTCAGTTTGATTTAATCTCAGCTTAGTCAGCTCAACTCCACACAAGTTTTATCTGAACCCTAATCGGTTTTAAATTTAGTTTTGGTGACAAGTTTATTCACCCCCTAAACTTGTGTCGGCCTTTCCAAGGGACCAGCAAAATCTTTGGGTGATCAACGATTTTGTCGATAGATGGGACGTTTCTGTCCGAAGAATCGCCTCCACCGATAATCCTGCTGATCCATTCACCAAGACACTGTCGATTGAGGCTTTTAGTCGTCACTTGGAGACTATAGGTATTAGAGACATATCTCATTTGCTTTAGAGCAAGTGGGAGTGATAGTTTGTTGTAGTTTAAATAATAGGGTGTGCTCTAAAACAATTAATCACATGCTTTCGTGCAAGTTGGAGATTGTTAGGTGTGATGCCCGAAAAACAATTTTGTAATTGTTTTATTTAATAAATGAAATGATGTTATTTTTCGTATTTATTATTCTCATATTCATCGATGTGACAATAGTATTTACACTACAGAAAACCCTAAAGTATATCGTTTATGTAATCACTTAACTCGGTGTATGGGATATACACGGGAGGATTGAGTTAGTGAAGATGTACTTAAAATACAATTTTCCCGTAGTGAAGTTAATCGAGAGTATCGGGTCTCTCCTTTAACGTGCTATTAATGCGCCCAGAACCCAATAGGTGTGATTGTCTTATCCGACTTTCGGTTAAGAGAACCTAGTGGGGCATTTATATATGATAGATATATCATATAGGGCTAGACCAATTTGATTAGAGTTCACGATATAATTCCGTAATCAAGAAGTCTTATCGAATCAATCGATGATCATATTTATGGATATATCTTAATCCTGAGGTGATCACAGTCAACTGCTTGAATCAGTATGAGGTTTGACTTGACGGTTAAGGATTACAGTCATGATCTGAATTACCCCATCTTGGCATTGTCTTTGGATTGAGTGAGTAGTCCGTGTTATTACATCTACGGAATCCATTCCTTCCATTTATGGAAGTAGATAAACGATTCCACTTATTTGTTAATTCTAGAAAGCGATCGATTATGCGAGTTCATATTACACCGATTAGCTACCGTGAGTTGTATGAATTAATTGATCACTAGGGGTTAATGGAAAATAAGGATAAGAGGTTCTAAAAAGGGTTAACGGTAACTTCCCGATGTAGAATGAACAGTCTATGGAGGATTAATCCATATGTAATGATTATATCAATGGACGCTTATTATCATTCTCGTGAGGAGATAAACATAATCTTATAATCGGAGGAGTGCAGTCACGGGATTATGGTGGCATATTCCTATGATTGATTTATCGAATATAATTATTCTGTTCGTAAGATAATTATTTATTTGATTTATCGGAGCCGTTGATTATTAGTCCATGGTCCCCGACGTGCCTCCTATATAGCATAGCTATTATCGGACGTCGAATCCTAATAATATTAATTTAGTTCTTATTTGAATTTAATTAAAACGATATGTGAATTAATTGTTTAGTAGACTATTAAATTATTTAGGCTAAATAATTAAATATGTGAAAAAGACATTTTTCATAATCTTGGCAAAATAAGTGTTGTGGCCGAAAATTATATATTGACTAGGTCAATGGAATTTTCGGCCAAGGGAATGTTTTTAGGAAACAAGAAATTGTTTTAAGACATGTGCACAAAATATTTATTGGATAAATATTTATGGGAAGAAATAAAGATAAATATTATTCTAGATTTGTTCTAGAATATTATGGGATTATCTTTTATTAATTGGATTTATTTATTTGCAAAATAAAATCCTTGGAGGTCAAGGATTACTCTCCTATATAAAGAGAGTTCTCCCAAGCCTTACATACAACACAATTTTCGACTTCACCTCTTAGAGAGGAGAAGGATATTTTCGGCCATGGCGAGCAAGGGAATATCTTGGAGGTTTTTCCGGGTAGCATATCGGAAGGATTCGAGACGAGAATTTCCACGTGCGGAAGATCGTGGTGCTCTTCACATCTTCGTTTATTCTTTCTATTGCGGTTCTTCTACTTGGATTTTGAGATCCAAGAGGTATGTTCTACAACCCCCTTGTAGAGTAGATCTAGTTATTTTATTACGTGTAATTTATTGATCTAGATCCTTAAATCGCTTCCGTTGAGGATGATATTACTCATAGTGGTATCAGTCGCCTGGTGATCTATATTTATACGTATAAAATATTAGATCTAAGAGTGGTAAACATGTAGATTTTTTAGGATGATATTACTAACAGTCTTTAGCTTAAATAACTGGCCATCAGTTATGTCTGATGCCGACAATCGGTATCGGAGCAAATCTCCTATCTTGAAGAGATCTCCAACTAAGTTCTATCAGTTTTGTTATTGCATCATGGAATCACATTATCATTTAGAAATGTGCTTAACTGTTCATTTTACAATTTGATGAATACAAAAGAAAACTACAGGATCTTTTTGCTGATACTCAAGAAAAATTGATTCAGACATTCATTGAAGATTCATCCATTACAGACAATGAAGATAATGCTGAAATATTACCCGTAAGCTTTAGAGGAAATGATCATGGTGAAAGTGATGAAGAAATCATACTTTTTGGAACTGATTCGATAAGCAACACCGCTAGATCAAACAAAGGCAAGCAGATAGCAGAAGATGAAGAAGATAGAACTGAAAATTTATATATCGAACATCATGAGGTAAATACTTTGACATCCAAATGTCAGACTGCCATAAACAATCATAGAAATGAATATTTCAATGAAAAACTAGACATTCTCATAAAAGAATTAGAGGAAATTCAAAAGAATTATGAGAATGTCAAAAAGGAAAAAGAATTATTGAAAGCCGAAGTTCTAAGATTGAATGCTGAGATTAACCTCATCAAGGCTAACAATCGAATCAATGAGAATTGCTCAACTAATGAACTAACAGAAGTTATAAACATCACAAAATCATCAGTTAATCCATCTCCCGGTGTTCAGTTCAAACCAGGAAAACCATTTGGAGACAGAACTGGTTTAGGGTTTGACAATGAACAGAATTCTAAGTTCAGGCCTAGTACAACTGCACCCAAGTTTGCAGCTGCACAAAACTCAGGAACTCAGAAAACTGACAAAATTGTTAGAACTGACAAAAACTCAGCACAACCTCAACCTAAAACTGATAAAACTGTAAAATCAATTGGTGGCAACTCACAAACTGACAGATTCTATAGAAAAACTCAAAAGGCTGAAAAGGGCAGAACTGATCAGAGATCAGTTAATAGAACATTCAAGTCATATCCATCAAAGAATGATAATCATTCACGGAATAACAAATTCAAGGGAAAGGAAGACTATTTCCTACTGATGAAGACTGGAATACACGTATGATCACTAAAAGATCATATTAGTTTCACAAAATGAATGAACAAAAGACTCTTAGACCATAATAGCAAAATTTTGTGAAAACTGACTTCACTCAGTCAAAATATCAAGAAAGTTATAAGGCTAACTTTGACAAGTCATCTAAGAATTAAATACAAAAACGTGTCAAAAAGGACCCAAGCAGGTATGGGTACCAAAAATCTCTCAATTTGCTTTGCAGTCGAAAATCAAAAGCTGAGAAGACTGAGAAAATGTAATTTTCAAAGCTGAGTCACTACTCAACTGATTTTTGATATTAACCAAAAGGACAACTGAATCAAATTTTGGATAAGATCGAAGATGGACCTTTACAACTGAAGATACACCGTATCTACTGCTTTTACTGATACAAGCTACGGATGACAGTATAGTTGTGACCTACATTGATCTCAACCGTCCATCTTCTCCACTCACCATATTTTTTGCAATCTCAATGGCAGATGTGACTTATGAAAATACCTCTTAAAACCCACCCAAAACTTTCTAACTACCTTATCTACTACCTATAAATACTCACGCATGACATCTCGTGGATTTCTAGAGAGATGTTTTCTCTCAACCGGCTTCATCTTCTCCATGGATGAGCTTGTCAAATCCCTTCTTTGGCTGCGTTCTTGCTCTTGTTACTTGTTCGATTTTCCTTTTTGTTACCTTCCCTACTCTTCTCAGATTTTACAGCCTCTGTTTTGAACTATGGCTCGCAAAAATAAGAAAACTATTGCTGATGGTACTGTGCATGAATCGGATCTTGATGAAGCTGTGTCTTCAGGAGTTCTACAGGTTGCAGCAGCCCCTAATACCATTGTTGTTCTTCCTGCAGCTCCTATTGAAGATCAGAATGTTGTGGGAAAGCTTCCTTCAAGAAACCCCACATTCTTGTGCAACTTGCAGATGGTGTTCCTTCTTCTGCAATTTGCGACATCGGACACATCTATGATTGTGGAAAAGAAGGAGCTTGCTGCTAAATGTTGCAATCCTAGAGTTTATGAAGCAATGAAATTGAAATCTGGGAGATTGGTCACCCCTGATGCTTCCAACTTGAAGAAGAGGATTGTCCCTGCTGATGGTGATTTAGCAGGTATTTCAACTCTTTCTGAGTTGTTAGAAGTTGAAAAACAAGCTGATAATGTTATCATTGATAGTTTAAAGATTGGTGGTATGTCCGAAAGGACTATTGAGATTGTTAGGGCACCTGTTGGGCAGATCACTGCATCTGTAGAGCCTGTTTCTGATGATGGTGTGATAGAACATGGCTCCTCAGTTGTAGAGTCTGTTTCTTGAAGGTGCTCTTGGCATTTTAGGACCTGGTGGTGTGATAGAACAGGGGACTCAAGTTGAGGTGGATCCTGGTTCTATTGCAAGTAAGGATAAAGTGATAAGTGTTAACCCTGCGTCACGATACTAACCTCACTCGATGCCCCTCGCTGAGGTCTGTTGGTGACCTGCTTTATTACCCTCTTTGGAGTTTTTTTGGGAAAGAATCTTTGAAAAAATTTGTGGATGATGTTGCTTCTTGGTCCAAATGGTGAAAATGAATAGGAACTTCTTGATGATGTGGTTATCTTGACTGATCATGTGGATTGTATCTCACGGGATCTGATTTTTCGGAAGAAGAAGACTTAAATGATGACTCTTTGGAAAAGCTGTGTTTGATAGAATCTTTCCTTCCAAATTTCCAGGAAGAGATCTTTGTCTGAAGATTGTTAATGCTTGGCCAAGGAAGTGCGGATATCATTACCATAATTCAGGTGGATAGTGTTTCATTTGAGCAAGATTCTGATCTCAATGAGGTTTTGCAGTTTGGTCCTTTTATGCTTTTGGAAAGCCTTTCTTTGTTAAAAAAGATGCTGTCATGTTCAATTTGAGTAAAGATGCTTGTACCGTTGTTCCAGCTTTGGATTGATTTGCCTAACTTACCACTAAGACTTTTGAAGGGCGGGGCATTAAGTAAGATTTGTTCTTTTAAGGAGTCCTCAGATATCTTGATAAGATCACTTGCTTCTAGGAAAGTTTTGAGTTTTGCAAGATGTCTTGTGGAGATTTACAGAGATGGAATCGCCTTACATCATTCCTATAAATATGCATGATGGGAAGGTTCTAATGCACTGCTTTTTATATGAAGAAAGGCCCAAATTACACTCCAAATGTAACGAACTTGGGCACAATGAAGATGGTAATGATGAAAATAAGAATGAAGCTCCTGCTTTGTATGTGGCAAGGTCAAAAAAACCTGGTGTTTCTAAACCTAATCCTCCTAGGAAGAAGAAAGTGATTGTTCTTGATGCTGATGGTAAATTTGATGAAGATCCGGTTGTCAGTAAGTCTGCTGGTGTTGCTACTGCTTCTGGAGCTTCTAATGCAAATCTAGAAAAAAGGAAAAACTGTGGATTCTAGTAACAAAGGGAAAGATCCTGCCACTCCTCTTATCAATACTGACAATACTTTTAATGTCTTATCTCCTGACAAGATTGGAGCTTGGGCAGATGAGGTTGAAGAGGATGATTTGACACATATAAGAGGAAATGCTGCTTCTGGTTCTAAGAAATCAAAGAAGAAAAAGAAAAATAATGAGGCATAACACCTCTGGTGTTTAAAATGACAAAAGCAGAAATGAAAGTGTCTCTAGTGGTAGGTCACCTCTGGTAGGCAAAAATGATAGGATTCTAGAATGTCGAGAGGGTTTCAATAAGGTTATTAAACAATCGATGTTGTTAATTTTCTTAGGCGACATCAAATTACCTTATTTGAATCCTTGAGACAAAGTCAGTCTCAAAAGCAGTTTTGATAATTTTTGTGTAGGAAAGTTCCTTCTTGGAAGTTTGTGGATAATTTTGCGATTCATTGTAGAAAGAGGATTTTAGTGATTTGGGATCCTACTTTTGTTGAGGTAGAGGTCTTGGAGGTGGAGGCTCAAAGTGGATTCATTGCAAGGTGAGGATTCTAGTCTCTGGTGAGTGCTTTACGGTCACCTTTGTTTATGGTTTGCACCTACTCTGGAGATAGAAGGCCTATGTGGGGCAAATTAGGGAACTCAGTGTTTGTTCCAGGTTGCCCTGGATGGTGTTGGGGACTTTAATCTTTGTTCTTTACATTAATGATAAAATGAATGGGGTTGCTCCTCACCGAGTATGATTTGCGGGATGGTGGTGATTGTTGTTTGGATGCAAACCTTCCTGACTTGAACTCCTCTGGGAGTTCTTTACTTGGCATGCTGCTGGTGTTTTCACCAGGATAGATAGAGTTTTTGTTAATGCAGCTTGGTTTGACTGGAATTTGGATGCTATGGCTTTTTTGAGCCTCCTGGCCATCATTCTGACCACTCTCCTTGTAGAATCACCCTGTCTACTGATTCTCTGTCCAAGAAGAAGCCTTTCAAGTTCTTTAATATGTGGTTGCAGCATGCCAGTTATACTAACATTTTGACACAGAGCTGGGGGCCGGATATTGATGGCACTGCAATGTATCAACTGTGTAAGAAGCTAAAAAGACTAAAAGAACCTCTGAGGTTGCTGAACAAGAAACATTTTGCTCATATTTGATTAGATGCGGAAGTGCTCGAGAATCGCTTGGTAATCTTGATCCCTGTATAATTTGGGGCCTACAGATCTGTTGGCTTCTCAGATTTTGGATCAGAAGAGGATTTGTATTGGTTTGGAGCTGCTGAGGCATCTTTTCTGGCTCAGAAAGCTAAAGGTGTTTATATGAAGCTCAGTGACAGGGGGTCTAAATTTTTCCACTCTATTGTTAAAAGGAATATTGCAAGGAGGCACATTACTTGTATTAAACTTGCAGATGGCTCTTTTTCCACTTCTTATGATCAGGTTGGTGATGCTTTTGTGGATTTCTATACTGAACTTTTGGGGACACAGTCTACTGCTGTTCCTGTCGAAGTTGATGTGGTAAATGCTGGTCCTATGGTTCCTGTTGCTGCTGCTGATCATTTATTGAGGAATGTTTCTGCAGTTCAAATTAAAGAAACTCTGTTTTCCTTTTCTGATTACAAAGCCCCTGGACCAGATGGTTTCTCTGCTGGTTTTTTCAAAAAGTCTTGCGATATTATGGGTGAAGACTTCACTAAGGCTGTGTTGGAGTTCTTTGAAAAAGATGCTCTTCTTAGACAGATTAACAATGCTGTTATTGCTTTGATTCCTAAATCTAGCCATGCTATTTCAGTGGGTGACTACAGGCCTATCTCCTGCTGCAATGTTACTTATAAGGTGATCTCTAAAATTTTGGCTTCCAGACTTTCTACTTGCCTTCCTGATCTTATAGATGAGGCACAGGCTGGGTTTGTTGATGGTAGAGCCATGTCAGACAACATTTTCCTTTGCCAGGAGTTGATCAGGCATTATGGAGTGAAAAGGGGCCCCCAAGGTGTTTGATTAAGGTGGATATCAAGAAGGCCTTTGATTCTGTACATTGGCCTTTCTTGGAGGCTGTTCTGAGGGGTTTTGGCTTTCCATACAGGTTTGTAGGGTGGATAATGCTTTGTGTTTCTTCTACTTCTTATTCACTCTCTATAAATGGGGAAATGAAGGGGTTCTTCCCTGGAAAAAGAGGTCTGAGGCAAGGTGACCCTCTTTCCCCCTTTCTGTTTGTTATTTGTATGGAGTACTTATCCAGGATGCTTAGAATACTGGAGAGGATTTTGAGTTTAATTATCATGCTGGCTGTCAGAATCTCAAGATAATCCATCTCGCCTTTGCTGATGACCTGATGTTGTTTGCTAGAGGTGATCTTATTTCTGTTACCTTATTGATGAGTTGTTTAACTTCTTTTGGTGAATGCTCTGGTTTGTCTGCTAACCTATTGAAATCTGAGATGTTCTGTGCTAGTTTAAGTGATGATGACAATTTGGATCTGCTTGACATCACTGGTTTAAAGGAAGGGGTGTTACCTATTAGATACCTGGTGTTGGACTTATTTCTTAGTTTTGATGATGAGTGCCAGACTAGCTGTTATAGTGCAAAGGCAAAAAGATGTCTAGATCAAATGTATAGGTTTATTAGAGTTTGATTCATAAATAGGTTTGATCAAACATGCCTCAGTAATGGTCACCGACTTTTGTCGGCCAGACTAGTCTAGTCGATGGGTAGATAGGTCGATGAGACTAGTCGAAACCTCTTGAAGATCAAAGATCCAAGATCAAGGCTGAGGCTCAAACTCGATTCTGAAGGCTAAGGGATCAAACTTAGTAATTAAAGTCAAGGATATGGAATCAGAATTTAGGCAAGTCTGTGATGACCTAAACTGATTACATATACCTTGTATAGAAGGTCTAAGTTCCATAAGTTGGATGATGTTTGGAACTTGGTTATGATTAAAAAGGTGTAATATAACTTCACAAATAAAAGTTAGATAAAAGAAATCAGCTGCATTATATTTTATACACAACAAATTGCTGTTCAGCAGACTGATAGGTACTTCAGCAGACTGATGAACCTACTGATATAAACCTCGATCAATTCAAGATTATATTGGAAGATTACATGGATAAGGACAGCCAACTACCTCTGACTTATCAAGAAAATCAAAGGCTGAGATTAAAAAGACGTTGGGATGATTTATATTTTTATCCATTGGATACAAGTCAAAGGGGTGGACAGATTTGCCTTGTCAAAAGGAATTACGACGATGTCGATCCCCATGAATAGTGATGAATCGCGATCGGATGGGACAAAATCATTGAACGGTTACATTTGAATTTCAAATATAAGTCACATGCATTCTTACCTATAAATAGAGGACTTTTCAACTCAGAAATAAGATGATGAAAACTAACAAACTTTGAAGAAATATTACTGAGCTGAAAGACACCCTGCTGAACTTACTGAGCATAAAGCTACTGATCCAGAGAATTTCTTCAAGTGTATTCTACATTCAAGCTATATCAAGCATACACACTTGAAGCCTGGCAAGCTCTGATTACTTCATACTAATCAAGTCGCGCAATCATCGAATCATTTATTTGATTCAATCTTTATTTTATAAAGAACCTGCTGAAGACAGTGAAGCATCTGTTGGGTGTGAAAGACTGTTGTTTGTGGTGGAGCTGGTGAAGAGGCAATCCTACCCTTCAAGGACAAGTGGAAGACTCAGGAGCATCAATCCTACCTGTTCCCAGTTTTCAGTTTGTGAAGCCATAGTTATTGGTGAAGGACAAGCAACTTAGGAATCTTTGTAACAGCTACATCAAAGATCTCTAGTGAATTTCCTCCAACATCACAGGAGAAGAGTGGGTGACAGATTACACCACCACTGGAACCACTATAAAATCGCCTACTTACTTTCAGCATTTACATTTTGCACTTACTTTATTTAACACATCAACCTACTGAATCTAGCAACTGAAATCACACACCTGCACTACTGAGTATTTAATACTTAGTAACATATTTAACAACAAGTAACAAGGCTTAATTTTGATATAATTCCACTGCACAAATTCAGCAAACTGAACTATCAGTAGACTAATGTTTATCAAAGAGCTCTCGAGGTCTCAACAGACTCTTCAAGTATCGTTGAGTCTGCTGAAGTTCTGCAAATTTGTTAACTCCAAAAGTTTTAAGTGTTAAGTTTATTCCCCCCCTCTAAACTTAACCAAAGCCTTTTCAAGGACCAACACCTGGGAATTCCTTTGTGTGCTGTTAGACTGAATGTTGGACATTATGATCCACTGCTTACATCTTTGAGAGTTATTTCATGAGTGGAAAAGGTTCAACCCTATCTTATGCAAGCGAGTTCAAACTTATCCTTTCTCATCATTCAGGGGTTCACTTTGCTTTACGGTTAGAAATTTTCCTATTATTGGCGGTGTTAGGTTGAAGTTGGATCACCAGGTAGGAGGTTCTTGTGGGGGTTCTTGTGACTCCTTGAAAGTCCTTGGTGAGTTGGGAAGATGTTTGTGTACCTAAAAATGAGGGTGGACTTGGGATCTTTCAGTTGGATGCTTGGAATTTGGCCCTCCTGTGTAGAATCCTGTGGAATTTCCAATGCAAGAAGGATCTGTCTGTGGGTCAAATGGATCAATGAGGAGTACTTGAAGAATTTGGATATCTGGGTTTATCAGTGCAAGCATGGGGATTCTGCCTTGATCAAGGCTTTGTTTAGAATCAGGGACAGGATTATGGATGCTCATGCTCCTCGATCTTCTTTGTGGCCTTCTTTGCAATCTTGGACTTGTGGCTCTAAGTTATGTCCCAGGTTTGCTTATGATTTCTTCAGGAGGAAAGGTCTTAAATTTTGGTGGTGCAGGTCTGTTTGGAACCCTAGGGCTACTCCAAAGCACTGTTTCATGCTGTGGATGGCTTTGAAGAATTGTTTACTCACTACTGATAGGTTGGTTTTTGATGACAAGACCTGCTCACTCTGTGGTTTGGTGAATGAATCTGGCTCCCATTTGTTTTTCCAGTGTCCTACTTCTTGTTTGGTTTGGGGAAAAATCTATTTGTGGCTTGGCATCAGTAGGAGATTAGAGGCGTAGTTAGTTACATTAGATGGATTGGCGAGAAAGTGTAAGGGGTACCTCTTTTGGAATGTGGCCGATCTGCTTCTCTCTCTGTTGTGGTGTATTGGCTTTGGCATATGAGGAATAAGAGGAGATTTGAAGGCATTTTAATGAACATACCAGATATTTTGCATTGTATTAAGACTCACATCTACTATATAATGCAAGTTGCTTTTCCTTTGTACACTTTTACCCCATGATGTTAGGGTTTTGTACATCTTTTGTGTTGACTTTTGGTATTTGTTGGTGGTTGTTTGAGATTATTTTTTTTCTCTACACCCCAAGGGATAGGCTCTGTGAGTTATGCTCTCATATGACCCCTGTTTTTACAGTTTTTGTGTGTTGATAGGGGTTTAGTGGCAGTTGTTTCTTGTAGCATATAACCTCAGGGGTCTTATGATGCCCGAAATCAACAAATCTAACCTCTTCTCAACATTTTGTAGATACTAGCCTAGCACTTTTGTTTAGTATGGAGCTCTTGTAGTTTGCATACCTTGGTTCAATATATTTACATTTAACCAAAAAAAAATACTCACGCATTTCTCATATAAACTCTTTACACTTAGTGTTTGCATTATCCCTCACTTAAACTCTTTCTCCAATCGTCAAATTTCTCCAATTGCAATTCCACAATCAGAAATCATGTCTTTTACCTGAGTTGAACCTGGGATGATCATCTCTCTTGATCAATATATTGCAAAATATGTAGATCAAACACAGCCCAGAAAATAGCAGATAAAGTCTGAAAAATTAAAGGTCTTGAGCAAGTATTCAACATCAATTTGAAGAATGTATGTTTTGATAGCATCGGTGACTTCTATGAGTTTGGGAGCAAAAGCATAGAAGATGAGAGGATCTTTACTTACACTACCAAGATCAATAGAAAAGAAATCAAAGTCACTGAAGATCTTATTGCAGACTTATTTGGCTTTGAGAAATCTGGATATTCTTCAGCGTTGAAAGTGACCAGAGAGCAAAGGGAAAAGTTGTGGAAAGTTATCGCAATCTAGGAAGACTCGAATTTGCTGTTATCTGGAAGTACAAGTCTCATTTGTTTGATGTTATCATCACAAATTGTATAATGGAAGTGTAGGCAATTTCGTAATCTTTCTGGCACCAAGATTGATTTGATGTATGTTATCTGGTTTGAAGAAAATTTCAATTGGCAAGGATACATTTTGGATCAATTGATAGCACAATCTTCTGATGTGCCCAAGAAGAAAACTGACGAGAAGAAAGGAAGATTCTACCATAAGAAGACTCTTGCTCTTGTGGCTCAAAGGATTATCGACCACTTCGGTATTGCAAGAAGAAAGGAAACTGCAATTGTAGACGGGAAAATTGTAGCAAAAGAAGAAAAATCTAGGAAAATGAAAGCTGAAGGTTCTAAGGCTTAACTTAAAAAGAAGAAGAAATGATCATCCAAGAAAATGACATCCGGACAAGCATTGTAAGATTTTGAAAAGTTAAGAGAAAAGAAAAGAAAATTGGAAGAATTGGAAAAAGCCAGCACTGTGGTATTTGCTAAGAAAATTATGGAGCCGTCACCAGCAAAATCTGCTACCTCAGTTGCCGAAAATCAAGCAAAGAAACCCATAACTGAGGAAACCCCCACCAAACCAGTCACCACTGAAAAAGAAGTTGTTGTTGGAGCTATTGAAGAAGGGTTAGTTTCGTCACTACCAGAAGCTGACACTCAAGGAGAACAAGCCCTGAGAACTGAATTCGATGATGAAGAAACTGACAGTGAGGAAGAGCTGATTGGATCAGAAATCTTGACCCTGCTCAATTTAATTGTTTTGTCTAAATCAACTCCGCCAAAATCAGCGTCTAGACTTGAATATGAGAAATCAATCAGAGAACTGGAAGCCTCTCTGTCGCAATAAAAAGAGGCTTGTGAATTTGAATCAGCACCAGTATAAGTCATCACTCTGGATGAGCTTGTTAATGAAGAAGACGTTGAAAAAAAGGCTGATGAAAGTGAAAAGGGAAGGAGCCGCTTGAAATGGAAGTTGAACCTTTCAAAGAATCAGTTGCTGAACCAAGTGAGCATCAAGAAACTGAACTTAAGGAAAACCCTGAACAAATTGCTGAACTTGTAACTGAGGTTACAAAAGAAAAAAAAGTTGTTGCTGAAGAGGAACTGGAAACTGAGCAAGTTATCTCACTCCCATTAATTGGAGCTGAATCATCTGTCATCCCAGTTGTTTCTGAGGGGGAACCCATCAAAATCAAGAAGAAAATCGAACTCAGAGAGTCGAAACTTTAGTTGAATCAAATCCAAAAATTTCTAGAGTAACTGAAGAAATCACAGCCCAGCCTGAGACATCTGTTGATGTTGGGAAACGGATTGAAGCTGACTGCAGAAGACTCGATGCTTATCAACATTGAAAGTTCATCTCAATCAAAAATCATAGAGAACAACAGATGCTGATGGAAACTGAAGAGAAATGGGTGTTCAGTCTGTTCAATATCACTCATTTGTCCCAACTATTCAGCCCTAAAGAATATCCGAGCATGGGTTACTCATTAATCAGAAACATTCACTGGAAGAAGTTTGCCTGAGGAGAAACTTCTAAATCAAAGAAGGATGATGACAATGACGATGATGATGATTCACAGGGAGATCCTAACTTACAAAAAAGGATTCTCGCCTCTCTCCAAAAAGAGGAAACATCAAAAGATGTTACTGAAAATTCTGATGAAGATGGCACTGAAGGAAGTAGTGATTCAGACTTTGAGACTCAGTCTAAATCAGAAAATGAAGAGAAAGAAGGATATCAGTCTCCAACTGACAAAAGTTTACTTGAGATAGAAAAGGTTGAAGCTGACCAAGCAAAAGCTGACATTGTTAAAGAAGAAACTGATGTTAAGTCACCTGTTAGAGAAGCTGAAGACTTCAAAGAAAAGCTGACTCAAATCGCTTCTACTCCACTTAGAGAAATTATGACTCACCGAGATTGTTGCAAACAAGTCTCGAGTTGAAGCCGAAAAATAACTGGAGATGTATAGAATAAAACTGAAGAAAAGGAAGCTGAAACTAAACCTGAAGTACCTACACCAGCTGAGACCATCAAATTCTATTTTAATTAACTTATGAGAATTCATAAAGATGATCTAAGTGTTTTTGGAAAATTGTTAAAATCCATGGAGGAAAACAAGCATGAAAGAGTAATTATGGAAAATAGATTGAACAGTGTCAAAGAAGACTGCCACAACACTTTGATCGTAATTCGAAGAACAACCATTTAAACTGACGCAAGGAAAAATGAGACACAATGAAGATTGGAAGGCATTCTTAACAATGTGGTTGATAGATTGATTTTACTGGAGAATGGAATAAAAGACTCAGTTGTTGCACAGACTATATTGGCATCAAATCAAGCAAGACTCGAACTCTTACATCGAGGAGCTTGATCAATAAAGATGATGTCAATAAGGGGAAAATGCTGGATCATAAAAGTCAATGCACTTGATATGACAAATGTACTTGAAAGCATTGATGAGAAACGATCGAATCAAGAAAGCCATAGGTGACATGATCTGATGAAGAAATTTAGCTAATTGCAAAGTTCTCGAAACCAACCGAGAAAAGACTTGGTCTAGATTCACAATCAGATAATTGTTTTAGAGAGCTACCCACTCGGGAAGGAGAATCAAGGGAACAAGCCGTAGAGACGCTTCTCAACATGCAAAGATTCATGTGCACTATTGGCACAAATCTGGGTAAATTTGAGAGAAATGGTACTCTAGACGGGGTTTTAGACAATGTTGAAATGATCGAACTGAGTTTGTTCAAGACTTGTTTAAAACAAATTACGAGTGAAAGATGAAGGAGAACTGTTTTCGTATTTGTTGTATTGTTCAAAATCAAGTTTTTCAACAAACATAGCAAGACAGATTCATGGAACATATGGGAAAACATCCTTGGAATCGAGAGCATGACAACCAATGCTGCTATGAGACAAATTGCAGAAGTCTTTGACAACAAGACAAGTGGAGCTGAACAAGGGATAGGAAAAGAAGCTGGAACTTAGTCTCTTTCCATGTATTTGTATTCTAATACGTTGTAACTCAGTTAATCAATAAAATCTCATTTTCTCAGTTCTTTGTGTTTACTTTTATTTTGCCCTTATCTTTTTGCATTGCTTTTAAGGAGGGTATTGACATCATCAAAAAGAGGGAAATTGTTGGAAATAAAATTTATGTTTTGATGATGATTCATTTAATATTTTATTAACCCCATTGATGAAGTGTCATAACTAGCTATTATAGTGCAAAGCAAAAAGATGTCTACAAATCAATGTATAGGATTTATTAGAGTCTGACAGTTGTACAAGTAAATCAGACCAGCACTATAATAGTTCTAGGATCAGAACTGAGAAAATGAGAAACTCAGTTGATGTTACTAAGAATCCTAATTTTACAAATGAAGATATGAAACTGACTCAGAATACACCAATTGAAGAACTGAAGAAGGTAAGTTCGCTGAGTGACACAGACTCGGTTGACTTATCCAAAAGTAGAAGGCTGAGGGTACGAACTCAGTGGATGAAGAACTGAGGGTCCAAACTCAGTTATAGGAGAATGAAGAACCGAGGATTCAAACTCAGTTATTGAAGATAAAGCTGAGACTGTAAAGTTAGAATTCAGGATGTCTGTAATGACCTGAACTGACTTTATGAATTCTGAAAGTAGACCTACGAATCATAAGGACAATGATATCTTAGCTGATTTGTGTATGATGGTGTACTCTAATTAAGTCATTTATAATCGATGAAGAATAGAAATCGAGCTTTTGAAGAAAAGTAAAACTCGATTAATGCTCTTAAGTCGGCCGACTAAGACAAGTTTTCATGCTAAGGTCAAGAAAAACTGAAGGAGAATAAGACCGTTATAAAGTAAGCAATTTTATTGGTTGGACAGAAATGTCAGAAAGGACGCTGACATTCAACGAGATATAGCGGGATCACCAATGATCTGACAGATATTCAAACTAAAACATTCGAATTCATCTATCCGTTGGAGAAACTCTTATAAATAGGCCACTTCTACCTCAAAAAGAAGTGTGGAGTTATAAGGTTAAATTTATCAAGAAAGATTCAAAGGAACTCATGCTAATTTATATTGCAAGATCAAGAAATCTTCAAGTGTTCATAAGAATTCAAAGAAATATCAAGATCAATCATTGGATGGAAACAAGAGCTGTGCATATATCATATACATCTAGAGGAAGAAGCTTGATACACAAATTGAATCATAGTTATTGATTCAAGTCTAAACTTTGATTTTATCAAAGAGTTAGACTTTCAAACACCAAGAAGATTTGAAGGACAGTTGAGTGCAGTTAGGAAAACTGTGTTTGTGTAGGGCTGGTGAAGAGTCAAGCCTACCCTCTAAGGACTAGTGTGGCAAGCTTAGTTCAAACAGCAATTCTACCTATAGAAGACTGATGTTGGAAGATTGTGAAGTTAGGGATTAGTGAAGGACAATCAGTGTTTAAATTTACTTTGAGTCTTGTAACTGTAAACCTCAAGAACATAGTGAATTTGGCCTCCTACATCACAGGAGAAGAGAGAACTGACAGGATTACACCACCTGGAACCTCTATAATTTCTGTCTCATTTACTTACTTCCTTTATGCATTTAAGTTACTGCATCTAAGTTTATATTGCACCTGACCACACACTCAAAGAAACATGAGAAATCGAGTCAAGACAAAGATTGCATTTAATCTAGACAAACTGATAAACTCAAGTTTCATATAAAGGCTTAATATAATCCGCTGCCGCTTAACTCAGTTAAGGATAAGTCAGTCTTGACTTATACTCAGCTAAGTTAGCTTAACTCCACATAAGTTTAAAGTCAAACTCAATCTGCTCAAGTTTCGCTTCAAGAGCTTTTTGGCGACAAGTTTATTCACCCCCTCTAAACTTGTGTTAGCCTTTCCAAGGGACCAATAGAAACAAAGATAGTAAATCATCTTACCAAACCTACTAAGGGCGAAGGTATACTGAAAGGTCAGGACATACATTACCCCTCATAAGATGATTGGAATGCTCCACCTCCTAAATAAAAGAGAAAACCATTTCATACAAGGCCAAATTTATTTTGGAAAAGCCATAAAATGCATGGTCCCGGATACTGAAGGCAATATGAAAACATGTCATCTACTGTGTTTTGGAATGTGAAACAGGATGCTAAGACATCAAAAGGTAGAGAAATGTATGTGAATACTTTTAGTAAATCTATTAGAAGCTATTCTCCATGCCTTATACATATGAGGTTGATGACTTCAACCCTCCAAAGTGAAAATCTTTGGATATACACTTGGATTAGGAGGCATGACTGGTAACATGTATGGACCTGTACAGTTTTGTGTTCCAAAACTTGCTTAATTTGTTTTGTAGGAAGTCTTGTACATAGAGAGTGGATGTTCCAGACATATGACAGGCATGAAGGGATGGCTGACTGAATTTAAATCTATTGGTGAACCCAAATTTTCCTTTGGAGGCAAAGAAAACCCAAAAAGATTAAAGGGGAGGGCACCATGTTAAAGAACAATCTGAAGATTCAGAATGTGGTATATGTCAAGTAATTGAAATCCAATCTTCTGAGCATTAGTCAATTCTGTGACAAAGGCTACAATGTACACTTCAACAAAGAAGGTTGTAAGGTGATTCACAAACAAACCAACACAATTGTCCGTGCAGGAAAAAGAGAAAACAACATGTATGTGGTAGACTAGAAGACAGCAAAAGAAGAAACATGTCTGCTTGCCAAGAACAAATAATCACCTAGTTTAATTTGGCACAGAAGACTGACTCATCTGAATTTCAAGACAATCAACAAGCTACCAAAGAACAAACTTTTGGAAGGCCTACCTGAGATCACTTTCAAGAAAAAAAGTCTATGTGATGCACGCCAGAAAGGAAAACAAATCAAATGTTCCTTCAAGTCAAAGCCACACCAATCAACTACAAGAACTCTACAACTTCTACATATTGATCTATTTGGACCAGTCACACAAGTGAGTGCAAGTGGAAGAAGGTACACTCTAGTGGTGGTTGATGACCTTTCAAATTTCACTTGGACAATTTTCATGAACAAGAAAAGAGAAACACTCAATAAACTACAGACCTTTTCAGAAGAATTCAGAATGAAAAAGAATTCAAGCTCGAGATAAGATCAGATCGAGGCACATTATTCCTCAATGAAGTGATCAGAACCTACTGTGAAGAAAATGGTGTACTACATCAACTTTCGGGAGTAGGAACACCACAGCAAAATGGAGTTGCAGAAAGAAGAAACAGAACGCTCAAAGAAACTGTCAGAACTATGATAGCAAAAGTAGGACTACCAAAAAGGTTTTGGGCTGAAGCAGCAAACACAACTTGTTATACACAAAATATATGAATCATCAACAAATACCATGGCAAAACACCCTATAAAGTTTGGAATGGATGAAAGCATAACATTTCTCACTTACACATGTTTGGAGCTGAATGTGTTGTCTTAAACCGGAATCATGTACATACTTTTGATGAAAAAGCTGATGAAGCAATCTTCATAGGATATTTAGATACAAGCAAAGAATTTAGAGTACTGAACAAAAAGACGTTGGTGATTGAAGAATCAATACATGTTGTATTTGATGAACCTAATACCAGCTGTGAAGACCTAATCATTCTAGAGGAAATGAGACCGCAAACAAGATTCTAGACCAGCCTATGTAGAAGCAGAAAAACCAACTGCACTTGTAGAAAATGCAGCTGATGATCAAGAAGATGAAGCACCGGTAAACACACAAGTATAAGAGGCTTCAACAATATAGTTGGCACCAGACATTAACTGGCTGAAAGACCATCCAGCCGAGCAAGTCATTGGAGATGTACACAAAGGTGTGAGAACTAGAAGACAACTAAAAAGCATGTTAACCTGTTTTCTGTCACAGGTTAAACCAAAGACAATAGATGATGCAATCCAAGATGCTGATTAGATTATAGCTATGCAAGAGGAGCTAAATGAATTTCAAAGAAATGAAGCCTGGGAACTTGTTGATAGATTAGACATGGCAAACATCATTGGAACAAAATGGGTATTCAGAATTTAGATAGATGAACAAGGAGCGATTGTCAGAATCAAGGCATGACTGATAACAAAGGGAAATTCACAAGTAGAAGGCATAGATTATGATGAGACATTTGCACTAGTTGCAAGATTGGAAGCAATACGATTGTTCCTGGTATTTGCAGCACACAAAGACTTCAAAGTACATCAGATGGATGTCGAAAGTGCATTCCTGAATGGATTACTAGAATAGGAAGTGTATGTAAAGCAACCCCCTGGATTTCAAGAGAAAAGAAGACAATGTGTACAAACTCAAGATGGCTCTGTATGGACTCAAACAGGCTCCTAGAGCCTGGTATGAGACTCTTTCACAATTTTTGATAAACAATGGATTAAGCAAAAAAACCATTGACAAGACTCTTTTCAAGCGACAAGATGGATCAAGCACTCTACTTGTCAAAATCTATGTGGATGATATAATTTTTGGATCAAAAGATGTAAAGCTAGGTGAAAAATTTGCAAACCTAATGAAAGCAAATTTCAGATGAGAATGATGGGAGAACTCAACTACTTCCTTGGACTACATGTGAAGCAGATCAAAGATGGCATATTTCAATCACCAAATACACAAAGGACTTGATACACAAATATGGAATGGACACAAGTGGCAAATCGGAGACACCAATGTGTTCTAGGATTGTTCTTGGGAAAGATTGAAATGGGAAGGATGGGGATCAAAATCTTTATAGAGGATTTATTGGTTCACTAATTGCAAGGAGACCTCATATTGCATTTGCAGTAGGATTATGTGCAAGGTTTCAATCACAACCAAAAGAATCTCACATACTAGCAGCAAAGAGAATCATCAAATATCTGAATCATACAACAAATGTTGGCATTTGCTATCCAAAAGATGGTGGATTCAAATTGATATCTTATTCAGACTCATACTGTATTGGATGTAAAAAAGATAGAAAGAGCACCTCAGGAACTTTTCAGATGATATGTAATAGACTAGTATCATAGTTTAGAAAAAAGCAGAATTCCATATCTACTTCAACAGCTGAGGCAGAATACATAGTAGCAGGCAGTTATTGTGCACAAGTACTCTGGATCAGAAAACAGCTAAGAGTGTATGGATAAGAATAAAAGACATTTCCGATCATGCATAATAACACAAGTGCAATATCAATTACAGAAAATCAAGTTCTTCACTCAAGAAAAAAGCATATTGATGTGAGATATCACTTCATCAGAGATAATATTGAAAAAAGAGATGTAATCTTGAGGTACATATCTACAGAAGATCAATTGGCTGATATTTCACAAAGCTACTCAGTAATGAAAGATTTTGTAAGTTAAGAACTGTGTTGGGAATGATTGAAATTGATTAAGTTACAAGGAGCAGCTAACTGGAGTAATCAGTGAAGTGACTTCACCAGCTGACTAAACCTTTGCCATTTTGAGTGCGCTCATATCACACGTGAGGCACTAGTACTAGTGAAGTCCACTTCACTGATTGTTAGGAATAGTTGTCTTGTTATAGTAGCTTAGTAAATAGGCTACTACACCGGCCTAATGATCAGCCAAGTCACTCAACCGCTAAATGCAATGGAGAATTCAGTGAAGTAAAGTGTGAAATGAATCAGTTTTGATACACGTGGAAAAAAGATTACACACGTGGATTTTTTTTCAGGCATAAGGATTAATTTGTGGAGGCTATTATTTGACAAGCGGAAATGACGGAAACGCCTCAATTCCTGGGCTTTATCGTTACTTGCCTCAATCTTCTCTCCCATTACCCTTGTTATCCGTGATTTATATACACCATATCATGCCATTACTCAACCAAAATCTCTCCATATTCAACTGCATTCACACACTCAAATCTCCACTATATAAACAAAACTTTGGTTTTTCCATAAACTTTCTACACTATCTTTGAAACTCTTTAACCATATTTGCACAATATATTTCAAATCTTTCACTCTCAAAAATCTCCGAAATTGCCTCATCTTCCTCAACCACAATGTCTGAAAATAGAACGAGAAATCAATTGTCACCAGGTCATTCTTCAGACCTGAACATTACCTCACTTTATGCGGAAATGATCCACATGCCTGAAGACTAGCAGATGGGTGTGAGAACATGGGATTTATGACATTCTCAATCCACCAATCAAAGAAGTATGTTATGAGAACCAGATCACTGTCTGGTGCAATGCAAAATATGTTCCTGGAAAGTAAGGTATACCGGGATCTATCACCACAACCGTGAACGGAAGAGACTTAGACATCACACCTGGACTCCTCAGTCACTACCTCAAACTCTCGAACACCGGACCAGAGCAAACGTAGGATGTGGAAATCGACACTGATGCATATTGGTTGGAAATTTGATAGAATTCTACATCTGAGAACAAAAGGCTCAACTGCAATAGATCTGAACTCAAAAAGCCGTTTCCAGAATTTGCTCATCTTATCATCAAGAACACAGAGGGCAAACTGGGATTGATGCATGGAATGACGAAAGTAAGAGCAAAATTGGCTATCATTTATGAAGGGAAGAATTTCAACTGGGTTACCTTCATATTCAACAAACTCAAAGAGATAATTAAAGGAGAACTAGATGCTGGGAAATTAGCAGCAAAGAAATGAGAACAAAAGAAAGGTTATTTCTTGTTCAGAAAATCCTTTGGAATCCCACTTCAACACTTGGTGGATTGTATGAAAGTGAAACCCATTCACTTGCACAAGTAACATGATGCAAAATTGATGTTCCCTTATGTCAATGAATTGAGGAATTGCATATTAGAATGGGGCAGAAAAGAAAGCAACCTAAGAGTAGCTATTCTGGGTTCAGAAGAAGAACCAGATCTCAAACTAAAGAAGCTCAACTCAGGATCTTACCAAGAAATGGGGACATACCTTTGGTGATAAGTAAGGATGAAGAAGATCTAGAGGAAGAAGTTCATCATCAATCCGATGAACAACAAGAAGAGGATGATGAAGATGTTCATCTATCAGAAGAAGAAGAAGAAAAGAGACAAAGAATGATCATCACACTGATGATCATAAGGAAAAAGAGGATTCTAAAGATCATTTAACACTCCGGGATGTTATTAAAAGGAGTAAGGCTTATGGTGAAAAGCAGTTGAGTAGATCATCTGAGAGAGTACAAAAAGCAGACTCAGCAAGGACCCCTAGCACCGATCAAAGGGGAATGACACCTGAGGTAGCTGAAGCTGTAGCAGATATAGATTAAGAAAATTTCCAACCAGGACTTGGAGACTCAAGATGCCCCAAAAAATCTCTATCTGACATGGAGTTTGAAGAAGATCAAGCTCAAGAAAACTCTAATGAGGCACCAGCACAGGCACAACTACCACTGACCATCCAGACAGATCATTTCATCTGGATATTAACCCTACGATTGTGGACATGGAAAAGAAAACTCTCAGTAGGGAAAATATCCAAACAACACTGAGAATTCATTATACTTCCATGGAGCTAAAGATGGAAGCTCTGCTTAGCCACATTGAGGTCTAATATGCCGAGATGGAAAAGCAAGAGGATTTGATAAGTCAACTGAATTCCCTAATCACACAGCATGTCCACACAAATCTGGAGTATCTAGCAAGTGTAGTTGATAACAGGCTTAACCCTGTGGTTGACACACTGGAAACTCACTCTCAACAAATTCAGGCTCTTGACAGCAATCTAGATCATGCCATCAAGCAGATTGACAAAATCATAACAGTGTATGAGGCCACAAACAAAATTCTGGAAGAGATACATGATGCTACCAAAAAGGAGGAAGATAGTGGTAATCCTGAAAGAAAGTAGAATGTAATATGTTTCTACATTTGAATCTTTTGAATCTTTATGCCCTTTATGGATTAATAAAATTGTTGAGTTTTATTCTAACTTTTATACATATATAATTGACTTTATATTCAGGCTTATGAGGGCTTTTACATCATCAAGAAAGGGAAATTGTTAGGCACATTTTATTGTTTTGATGATGTCCATACTAGCTGTTATAACAAACTTGAAATAAGTCTAAATGAGCAGTAATGTTTGTATAGGCTTTACTTAGAAGTCTGACATATTGTATAAGTTTAGTCAGACAAGCACTGTAATAGACTGGTAGGACGGCTCAGTAAAGATATTGAAGCGGCTCAATGAAAACAGTCAAGGACCAACATAGTAAAGTGAAGATCTATGGACTGACTTAATACCAAGGAAGTCTGTGATGACCTTGGGTAAGTCTAAGTTATATTACAAGTGATGGAATCTATTATTTTAATATGGTGTACACTGATGTAACCCTAATCAAGGATCACTGAAGTACAAACATACAATGGATATCAGGAATCAATGTAGAAGGAAAGATAGAACAAAAACAGCAAAGAGGCTAAGTGAAAGCTCTACCAGCTGACTAAAGGAATAACAATGAAGAGTATCTCAATGGCGATGTAATAATCAGAGCAGCCAAGTAAGTCAAATCAGATACTCGTGAAATCTGTAATGTGATTAAATCAAAGATCAAGCAATTAATGCAGTCAATCAAGAACGGATTTTATGATGAATGTTTGAAGAAAATCAGGATCACCAAAATCAAGGAGGATTAAATCAAGCAAGAATCAAGGATGATTATGATATTTAAATAGCCAACGGATGAATTTTCTAATCAAGGAAATCAATGCTATAAATAGAAGGCAATGGCAGAAATACAATGATATATGACGTATAGACGAATAAACACAGATAGATCAAAAAACAAAAAGTGTTGAAACTCGGTCAATTTCACAAGCCTTCTTTTTGAACTTAAAAGATACATTCACAAGATCAAACTCAGAAAATAGAGCATCAAAGTTACATCAAATACTGAGTCTGATCAAGCCACTGTGAATCCAATTTACACCAAACGGAAGCAATTGAATCAGATTGTCTGAGAAGGAATTGCACCCTTGAAGTGATAGCTGCTAAAGGATTTGTTCCCAAGGAGCAGTGTGGAAGACTGAGTCACTGAAGCTTTTATATCCAGGGAGTGATAGTCTGTAGATTGTTAAGCTTGTGTAGCAAAGGACAATCGTAACTATTGTATTGGTGAATGACAATTGTTAATTCCTCCAATCATCACATGAGAAGAGTGGATTATTGGATTACACCACCCTGAACCACTATAAATCTTTGTGTTTATTTACTTAATGCATATTACTTTACAGTATTTCCGTACTGCGATTTGTTTACAATCTGTGTGTGCTTGAACTACTTTGAAACAATAATTAAGAAGGGATTTATCCGTTGTCCAAAAGCTTTTAACACAGGAAAATTTTTTGAAACTCTAATAAAGCCATTCACCCCATGACTATATTTTCACCCTTCTCTGGGACCAACAAAAACTGTTGACTCTCAGGAATCACTCAACGAAACCATAAAAACTGATGAAGAATGGTTTCTAAAGAATCTTGCAGAAGAATATTTCTATGCATTATTTCCTATGGAAGAGTTTCTAACAAAGTGCTACAAACTACTTGAAGAAAAAGCTCAACAGAGGAAGAAAAGTCAGTTGACCCATTATCACTTAAAGATAAACCCAAGAAGAATGATGATGAAGATAAGGATGATGAGTCAAAGAAACAAACTGAGCAAGATTCAGTTTTGCAGTCTGAAAACAAAACAGAAACTCAAGGACAATCAGTTGCTCAGAAAGAAGGATTGCCAGTCGCTTCTCCCAGAACATCTTTTGTAAACTTGCCTCAGCTATGATTGTTCTGAAAGCTTCTTTTAGGGTTCTTTTTCTCCTTTTTGCTAATCCATTTTGATGTGGGGTTCCTGCTGCAGATAGTTGATGTGTAACTCCATTTTCTTCACAATAGGTTCTTATTGATTCATTTAGAAACTATGTTCGTCTATCTGATCTAATCTTGATGATCTTCAATTCTTTCTCATTTTGCAATCTTCTGAGTAGATCTTTTTGTTTCTTGAGTTTTTCTTTCTTCTTGTTCATAAATATAGTCCAAGTGTATTCGGAGAACTCATCTACCACAACTAAGGTGTACTTCTTGCCACTTACACTTATTGGTGTGACTGGACCATATAGATCTATGTGTAAAAGTTGCAGTATTGTTGTTGTTGGCTTATGTGGTTTTGATTTGAATTAGCTCTTGATCTGTTTTCCTTCCTGGAAAGCGTCACATAGACTTTCTTTCTTGAAAGTGATTTCAGGTAGGACTTCCACTTGTTTGCTATTTGTTATCTTGTTGATTGTCTTGAAATTCAGATGATTGCATCTTCTATGCCATATCCAGCTAGGTGATTTCTTATGTTTCACTAGCTGACAAGTTTCTACCTTTGCTATCTTCCAATCCACCACATACACGTTGTCTTCTCTTCTTCTTGAGAGTACAACTGTGTTGGTTTGGTTGTGTATCACTTTGCATCTTTCCTTGATGAAATGCACATTGTACCTTTTGTCATAAAACAGACTGATACTCAATAGATTGAAGTTCAATCCCTTGACATATGCTACATTCTGAATTTTCATGTTGTTTTTCAACATTGTGTCTTTCCCTTAATCTTGCTAGGGTTTTCTTTGCTTCCAAAGGTGACTTTAGGTCCATCTAAAGCCTTGAAATCAGTCAACCAATCTTTGCTCCCAGTCATGTGTGTGGACATCCACTATCTATATACCAGACATCCTAAAAATCAAATTAAGCATTTTTAGGTACCAAACACTATTTTGATCCACGCCTTTTAGTGGTTATGCCTCCTACCCCAAGTATGTATCCAAAGGGACTCCTTATTTGAGGGTAGAAATCATCAACCTTATATGTATAAAGCATGGGAAAATAACTTCTAAATGTTTTACTAAAAGTATCCTGATTATAAGATACGATCGTTAATGTATTGACACTCGAGATACAATCGTATTGAATTATTACAATGATAGGATTGTAAGTTACACGGTAACTATTTCATATGAAAGGTAGTAGTCATTGCTTTTGACTCTTCCGATGATTGGGGGTCACGGTGTGTTGCTAGACGCTATCCCGTGATCGTTAGGCATGAAGGGCATTTTCGCAAATTGCACTTTGTGTCTACGGACAACATATTCGGAAGCCTATCGGGTCACACACATATGAACATCGAGTCGGATTAAAATGCGGTTATAGTTGATAACCAAATAAGGAAAGTTTATCTCTAGACTATAAAGGTTATAGTGGTGAATTAATATTGTGGTATTTATTTATTAAGAATAAATAAAATACAAGATATTAATTATACATAAATTATATTAATTAAAGAATATTCCGGATGTCAATTAATTGACATTGGGGCGCCATCTTGAAGTGTATATGATACACTTGGAATGTGCTCTTAAATTAGTAAGATTACCATAGTATTAATATTGGATATTAATTGATTTTGGAAAAATAGATTTATGGTAATAAGATAAATATAATCAATATAAGATATTGGCAATATATAGATTTTATTTAATATAAGATATTATAATAAAAGAGATAAATCAATTTAATTGATTGCCCTTATTTAATTGGGGAAAGGTTTTTTTCTCCCCCACTCTATTAGGGACGCCCCTCTCACTATGAATAAGAGGTGGGTGTCAAGCTCTTTTGTACATCACAATTGCAAGAGCTAATAATTCTTGTGTAAAATAGAGGGCTTCCTAAAGAGAGTTAGAGAGAGAGGAAAAAGACTGGTCTAGCAACCGGAGTTTTTCCGATAGAAATCCAAGGAGGATTCTGGCGAGGGATTCATGTGGATATCAATAGAGGCCGGACGCGTGGATGGCTAGCGCACTGTACTACTCTCCATTGACGGTCAAAGCGACGATCTTATAGTTCATCCAAGGTATATTCCGTCAAACTACTTAACGTGTTTATTGAATTAAACGAAGACGATCTAGAAAAAGGAAATCAAAATTTTAAATTCCGATGCGTTAAACTAGTGATTTCCTAATAGTGGTAGCAGAACAAGGTTTCGAGCTTAAGCAATAAGCACAATTTAATTACGTAGTAATTAATCGATAGATGCAAGATCTAGATTTGCGAAACGTTTGAAACAAATGAAAAGGAATCGATGGGGGCACGGCCGACCGGCGGGGGCCCCCTCCACGGCGGAGGCTCTCTGAGCTTCCGGCGTCGGCAGGCTTTTCCAAAAGGGAGGATCGATTCGTTTTTCATTTTGTGATATTTATTGTGCATTGATATCTCTTTTGTTTAGTTGTGTCATGTGGGAAACCATAGTGGCATATCAACCAAAATACTGGCTTTTCCAAATTTTAATTTGGAATAGACCTAGGCCCTTTTCAAATATTTGATTTGTAAAAGGCCTAGGCCTATGCCACTTTCAAATGTTTGATTTTGAAAAGTGGCCAGGCCTAAACGAAATTTGGTTTAGGAAGATGCCTTTTGGTTTAGGAAACCAAAGGCATCCCTTTTGGTTAAGAACTAAAAGGAAAGGAAACAAAAATGGAGACCTTATATTTTTGTTTTTAATTTTGAATAGTTCAAATTTAATAAAATGAAAATTTGAATCGATTTATAATTAAACGTTAATTTTATTTTTGATTAAATCATTTAATTAATTAAAATTTAATTAATTATCTGATGTGATAAAATAAGACACGTAAGTAGTTAAAAATTAGAATTTAATCTTTTTCATAAGACATAATTGTACGGATTAGAAGTGTAGATATAATGTGATTATATGGACCCCGATTGATCATGGACTCGACCAATAGGATAGATGGGAATGTTTTCAATATGTTGGTTTTTGAAAATAGTCATAGGCCGTTATGAAGAACGTGACCTAGTTTACTTTTTGCATTATCCCATTCCCGTTAGCTCCCTCCCCGTGTGCGGCGGGTGTAATTATTTATTAGATAGATTATTATGTAACAAGAATGGAGAATGAAGACGAACACCAATGAGAGATAAAGAACCCATTGGCATACAACAATAAAAATCCTATTGGCGGTTGTAGATACCCTTAGTTTGTGACCTGCGGTTTCATCACCTAGGAAAAGTCCATGATCATACCGGTTATTTTATGCGCAGAATGTTGTGTATGTTTTACTTTATATGATATCGTAGTAATATGCACATAGTAGATGAGACCATACTTATACGAAATTAATTAAGTGAATTAATTTAAAATTATTCCCATGACAAAAATCAAGCCAAAATCGTCTCCCAATATTATAGCGATGGTGAAGAGCCTGTGTTCGGATCAAACTAATTGACCACCGTCGGGAATTGACCTACCTCGGGTATATCATCGTTATTGAGATATGATCGTATGAGATCTCATGAATATTGGATTACGACTTGACTAAAGTCTTTCAGTGATTGTCCACCGTTAGGGCCGTCTAACATTAGAGACAAGGGGTTGACAACCATATAGAGATGCGGACTGTCAACGAGTTGACTGGTCAATCACTGGGAGTCGCATAAGATGCGACTGGCAGGAGTACCTACCTTTCGAAATTGCCAAGATTGATTGACCACCGTCGGGGATTAAGGCGACTAGATTGGATCCTAGTCACTAAAGAATAAATCAAATTCTTTAAAGCCAATTGGGAATAGTTGGTTAGTGGGAGCAAAAGCTAATTAAAATTTTAAGTGCAATTCTAGGGTTTTGTACACATGAACCTTTACTTATTCTATCTTTCTTTATTGTTGTAGAAAATGTCAAACAAATTGAACCTTCGTTTTATCATCGACAATAAGCTTGACAAAACCAACTTTCTCGACTTAGAAAGAAACCTCAAAATCATTTTGAGCACGAGATGATTGGCTATGTCTTGGACGAGGCCCTACCGGAAGAGCCCACTTAGAGCTCGGCTGCAGATGCAGTCGAGAAGTATAACAAGCACTGTTCTGACAGTACTGATGCTACATGTATCATGCTTGCTTATATGACACCTGAACTGCAGAAACAGCATGAGTCCATGGACACCTACTCAATTATAGTTCACCTAAAGGAACTCTATGCTTCTTAGTCTCATACTGAGAGGTACGAGGTCTCGAAAGCCTTGTTTGGTTGTAAGATGGCATCCAAGACTATTGTGGGGTCATATGTGCTTAAGATGATCGGGTACATAGAGAGGCTTGGGAAGCTATGCCACAAGTTGGAACGAGAATTGAGTATTGACTTGATTCTACAATGTCTACCAGATTCATTCTCGCAGTTCATGATGAATTATCACCTGAACAAGATAGATTGCTCCCTTGCGGAGTTATTGAACTTGTTGAAAACTGCTAAGGGCACCGTGGGGAAGGGAAAGCAAGTGTTGCTGGTCACTTCAAGCAAAGGCAAGGCTCTAGCCCAAAGGAAGTCCAAGAAGGCGAAGGCTTAACCTAAACCAACGCCTAAGATAGCTAAAGACAAATCCAATGATGCTTGCTAACATTGCGGTGAGACCGAACATTGGAGGAGAAACTGCAAAGGCTTCTTGAGTACCAAGATGAAGCATTCTGATGCATCGACTTCAGGTATATTTATGATTGAGATCAACATTACTTCTTCTAAGTCTAACCACTAGGTATTCGATACTTGTAGTGGTTCTTATATTTGTACGAATATGCAGGCACTAAGAAGAACTAGAGAACTAAGGAAAGGAGAGGTGGACCTACGCGTTGGGAATGGAGCAAGTGTTGTTGCACTAGCCGTAGGAGTTTATTTTCTTTCATTGCCCAGTGGGCTAGTACTAGAACTTAATAACTGTTATTTTGTTCCTGCTTTTTTTAAGAGCATTATTTCTATTTCTACATTAGATGTTGAAGGATTTTCTTTTACGTCCAAGAATAAATGTTGTTCTTTTTCATGTGATGGAAATTTTTATGGTACTGGCATGCTTAGCAATGGTCTCTACATATTAGATATGAATGTTGACGTACTCAATATAAATAACAAGAAAGCCAAAACAAATGACTTAAATGAATCCTACTTATGGCATTGTAGACTTGGCCATATAAATAAGAAACGCATTTCCAAACGGCATATAGATGGAATGTTGGATCAATTCGATTACGAATCTTTTGATACATGCTAGGCTTGTTTACTTGGAAAGATGACAAAGTCACCTTTCAGTGGCAAAGGGATAAGATCCAATGAGTTACTTGAGCTCATACATACTGATGTATGCGGCCCAATTTCAATTCAAGCCAAGGGAGGATACTCTTATTTTATCACTTTCACTGATGACCATTCACGCTATGGTTATATATACTTACTGAAGTATAATTCTGAAGCCTTCAAAAATTTCATGGATTTCAGAAGTGAAGTGGAGAAATAGCTAGGTAAAAAATCAAAACACTTCGATCTGATCGAGGGGGAGAATACCTAGATGGAGAGTTTCAGATTATTTGAAGGAGAATGAGATTATACCTGAATGGACCCCTCCCGGGACTCCTCAGATGAATGGCATATTTAATAGGAGGAACCATACTCTGTTAGACATGGTGCGATCTATGATGAGCTATGCAGTTCTCCCAAATTCATTTTGGGGGTATGCTCTAGAAACCACATCCTATACACTGAACCGAGTTCCATCAAAGACGGTTGAGTCCATTCCCTATGAAGTGTTCAAAGGGAAGATACCAACACTGGGTTACATGAAACCATGGGGATGTCCCGATTATGTGAAACAAACCATGCCTGACAAACTGGAACCTAGATCTGACAAATGTCTGTTTGTGGGATATCGTAGAGAAACCAAAGGGCACCAATTTTACCACCCTGAGGAACAAAAGGTATTTGTTGCCAGGACTGGCCACTTTCTGGAGAAAGAGTTTATTCTGGATCGGGTCAGTGGAAGTAAGATTGATCTTGAATAAATTTGAGAACCACTTATAGATAACAGTCCGGTGATGGATATAGAGGAGACACCGCATACAGATGTGATGCCACCCTCTACCGTAGACGCACTAGCACCTCGAAGATCCAGTAGGGAACGTCATGAACCAGAAAGGTACACTGGCGTGTATCTGATGGAAGATGAGGACCCCAGAACTAAGAAGGAGGTGTTATTACGGTATGACAAAGAGAAATGGCTAGAGGCCATGAATTATGAAATGGAATCCATGAAAGACAACCAAGTTTGGAACATGGTTGGTCTACCTGAAGGAATAGTTCCTATAGGGTGTAAATGGGTCTTTAATAGAAAGACCGACATGGACGGTAACGTGACTACCTACAAGGCTAGGTTAATGGCAAAAGGTTATAAGCAAAGACAAGGAGTTGACTATGAAAAAACCTTTTCGTCTGTTTCCATGTTAAAATCCATTAGAATTTTGCTTGCTATTTCCGTATACCATGATTACAAAATCTAGCAAATGGGTGTGAAATTAGATTTCCTTAATGGGAACCTATCTGAGGAGGTGTATATGACAGAGCATGGGGTTTCACAACCAATGACGCCATGATGGTGTGTAAATTGTAAAGATCCATTTATGGATTAAAGCAAGCTTCTCGGAGTTGGAATCTTTTCTTTGATGAGATAATCAAACATCTTGATTTCATCAAGAACGAAGATGAGCCCTGTGTTTACAAGAAGGTTAGTGGGAGTGCCATTGTGTTCTTAGTGCTTTATGTGGACGACATATTGCTCATAGGGAATGATGTGCCTATGTTACAGTCAGTCAAAGCTTGGTTATCTAATAACTTCTCAATGAAGGACTTGGGTAAAACAGCTAATATTCTAGGAATCAAGATCTATAGAGATAGATCTAAGAGGTTGCTTAGTCTGTCACAATCCACATATATAGACAAGATGCGGTAGAGATTCAGCATGAAGCACTCCAAAAGAGGACTGATGCCCATGTCACATGAGGTCTATCTGTCTAAAGGAATGAGTCCTAAGACAGAGGAGGAAATGGCACAGATTAGTAAGGTCCCTTATGCTTCGGCTATCGGATCCATCATGTACGCCATGTTTTGCACTAGACCAGATGTCTTGTACCCTCTTAGTACGACTACTAGGTACCAGTCTAACCCAGGTGATGGTCACTGGGTTGCAGTCAAGAATATCCTCAAGTACATGAGATGCACTAGGGATATGTTCCTGGTTTTCGGGAACGATGATTTGGTATTATGAGGTTATACAGATTCCAGTTTCCAAACTGACAAGGATGACTTTAAGTCACAGTCTGGATTTGTTTTCATGCTTCATGGCCGAGCAGTGAGCTAGAAGAGTTCCAAGAAGGAGACTACTGCGGACTCAACAACGGAAAACCGAATACATAGCAGCCTCGGAGGCGACAAAGGAAGCAGTTTGGATGAAGAAGTTCACTACTGAACTTGGTGTGGTTCCCTCCATTGAAGGACCAGTGCCATTGTACTGTGATAACAATGGGGCGATATCTCAGTCAAAGGAACCAAGGTCTCGCCAGAAGTCCAAACACGTGCTACGGCGCAATCACTTGATTAGAAAGATAGTTGATAAATGAGATGTAAAGATAGAAAAAGCCACACGGATGATAACATAGCTGATCCGTTAACCAAGGCATTGTCACAAGAAATGCATGAGAAACATGTTCACATGCAAGGGCTTAGGCATACGGGTGATTGGCTTTAGGCCAAGTGGGAGATTGTTGAATAGGTGTCCTAAACCCAACCGGGTTGGACCGGATCCGACCGGGTCGGGTCAGTTACAGCCTATTTTAGTTAATGTAATAACTTTATTATTCTTAATAAAAGCACTTGTGTTATTATATATTGTTTATCTTCATGTTATTGGTTGTACATATATAGTAACGTCCCTAGTGTCAAATTGTGATAGAGAAACCACGATAGTGGTTATGGTTGATGAGATCTCTAATCACTTTAACAAGTTTGATACTTAAATGTCTCTAGTCATATATGGGACATTTATGGTATTATTAGACTAGCATGTATTGGATGTCTTCTATCTTATTGAAGATAGGGATAGATCTCGTCTATCGAAGTGTAGAGACACTTGGACTGTAAGTGGACGTGTATTAGAGAATGCGAACGCTAGAATGACCCACTTACACTAAGTGTCACACTATGTGGCGGTTGTGTAATTATCCTTTAGACCAGAGTCTTCATGGCATAACGGTGTGGATTGTCATGGTTTGACACTATTGAGATTTCCTCTATTCACGGGGCGATCATGCGGTAGTGATCGGGTGTGATATTGAAGCATGCGGAGTATACATGTTTGGTCGTCCGGGAATCGCGTATCCTATGATTGGGATTGAATATCCAAAATGGCCTTCTTATAAGGAATGTCTTGTTATCGTGAATCTATGGAAAGTTTGAGTTAACGTGTTATTCTGAGAGAGATTGATATCTGGATTATAAGATACGGTCGTTAATGTATTGACACTCGAGATACAATCGTATGGATATTATTACAGTGATAGGATTGTAAGTTACACGGTAACAGTTTCACATTAAAGGTAGTAATCATTGCTTTTGACTCTTCCGATGATTGAGTGTCACGGTGTGTTTCTAGACGCTATCCCGTGATCGTTAGGCATGAAGGGCATTGTCATAAATTGCACTTTGTGTCTACGGCCAACATATTCGGAAGCCTATCGGGTCACACACATATGAACATCGAGTCGGATTAAAATGCGGTTATAGTTGATAACCAAATAAGGAAAGTTTATCTTTAGACTACAAAGGTTATAGTGGTAATTTAATATGGTGGTATTTATTTATTATGAATAAATAAAATACAAGATATTAATTATACATAAATTATATTAATAATAAAGAACATTCTGGATGCCAATTAATTGACATTGGGGCGCCACCTTGAAGTGTGTAAGATACACTTGGATTGTGCTCTTTAATTAATCAGATTACCATAATATTAATATTTGATATTAATTGATTTTGGAAAAATATATTTATGGTAATAAGATAAATATAATCAATATAAGATATTGGCAATATTTAGATTTTATTTAATATAAGATATTTTTATAAAAGAGATAAATCAATCTAATTGATTTTCCTTATTTTATTGGGAAAATGTTTTCTTCTCCTCCACTCTATTAGGGGCGCCCCTCTCACTATAAATAAGAGGTGGGTGTCAAGCTACTTTGTACATCACAATTGCAAGAGCTAATAGTTCATGTGTAACATAGAAGGCTTCCTATAGAGAGTTAGAGAGAGAGAGGAAAAAGACCGGTCTAGCAACCGGAGTTTATCCGATAGCAATCCAAGGAGGATTCAGGTGAGGGGATCGTGTGGATATCGATAGAGGCCGGACGCTTGGACGGGTTGCACACTGTACTACTCTCCGTTGACGGTCAAAGCGACGATCTTATAGATCATCCAAGGTATATTCCGTCAAACTAATTAACGTGTTTATTGCATTAAATGAAGACGATCTAGAAAAAAGAAATCAAAATTTTAAATTCCGCTGCGTTAAACTAGTGATTTCTTAACAACACTTTCCCACCTTTTGGTCTTTTAACATCTTCTTTCACTCTCTAGTATACAGGAGATGGCCTTTGCTCATATTGTCTTTTGTATCCAGTGCCATGCATATGCTGGTTTTTCCTGAACGCAATTGACTGTCTATGAGCTGATTTTCTTTTGTATGCTGGTGGGAGAACATTCCAATCATCCTTTAAACGTTAAAGTCTTCGTTTACCTTTCACTATTCCTTTGCCTTAGGTAGTCTGGTAGAAAGATGATTTACTATGCTGTTATACTGCACTGGTCTTTGGCTTCACGGGTGCAGGATTAGTAGTTGACTCAACGGTCTGTCCTTTCCTGAATTTTTGACTAGTTTTGGTCTTTAATTCAGAATTATTTTGACCATTTTGTTACTTGTCATCTTGACTATTGTAGCCAAGGCAATATTTTGATTCAAACCTTTTTTGGGGTTTGTAAGCTGTTGCCTTAGCAGCCTCAGCTGATGCAGAAATCTTGTTTACTAGTAAAGTTGGTTCCTTAGATGGTGTGTCAAACCAGATGACTTATCATCTGAAGGTTGTTGACCAGCTTTATGAGTTTCTTTACTAGCTAAGTCAGATTTTTGCTTATTCGGTTCCTTCTTCAATCTTTTATTTTTCCATTCTTAGATTCTTGTTCAAGCATTTCATGATTCATTCGAATTTGTTCAAATTTTCTCATGAGATTTTGGATTAGGTTTGCAGAATCAAGAGGGGAAGTAAAATATGTGTTGTATTAGACATAGATGCACTAGATGTGGATAAACTAGAAAGTACATCTATTTCTTCAATCTCCTTAGGCATTAGGCATAGACATGCTTTGACATTCTCTGAGCTGGAGGTGCTTCCACTAGCAAATGAGTCACCGCTGTCGATGACTCATTGCATACCACTATCACCGCTAGTTTCAAATTTTCAAAGGCATTCTTGCTTTTCTTTTATCGATGAATGTCTCTTTTTATCTAATGATTTGAGCCTCCTTTTCATCTTCATTTACTTCATTTTCTTCCGACAATAAATCTTTTAATGTCCATTCTTTTTGCAATTGAAGCATCTGACTTCAGTATCTCTCTTCTAAGCGTCTTTATTAGAAGAAGACTTGTGTTTGGATGATGAAATCCCTTTGAACTGTTTCTTCTTGAATTGGTCAAACTTTCTTATCAGTAAAGAAACCTGCTCCTTTAGCTCATGTGTCTCTTTGCCGGATGAGTCAGCTAATTTACTTTGTTGGGGGTGACACCAATGCATTGGTCTTGTTCAAATCTGCTGGTACACCATCCACATTATTTAGCTCAAATTCATGAGCTTTCAGTTATCACATCAGTGTTAGAGAGTCCGTTTAAGTATGATCCAAAGTACCTTTGAGTACTGAAGTGATTATCTTCCATCTTTCAGGCAAACTTCTCAAGATCTTTAGACACACTTCCTTTTGGCGATATGAGTGTCCATGTTGTTGTAGCTCACTGATAATGCTTGAGAATATGCTATCCAGTTGATCAATGGACTCACCAGTCTTCATTTTGAAAATTTCAAACTTTTATTTCGCCAAATACAATTTATTTTCATTGATTTCTTCTGAACCTTCATTGATGAGGGCTAATTCGTCCCTTTCTACTTTGGAGTTTGAAATCTTTAATCCTCATGAACATATTATAGTCCAGATTTTTGATGATCATATCATTTGCAAAAAAATAAAGATTTTAACTTCTCTTGTCATCCTTTGTCCAATCCTTTTTAGGTTTCTCTATGAAAGCCTCTTGATTTGGACCTGTTGTCTAAATAGTCATGATCTTTAATGTACCTTCATTTAAAACATCCAGCATCATCTCATTAGTTTCTGCAAGATGAAATAACATTCTGATTTTGTGTTCCTAAAAGTTATTCATATTAAACACATGAATTTAAGACATAAAGCTAGAAGTTTCCATTAACACACACACACACACACACACACACACACACACACACACACATATATATATATATATATATATATATATATATATATATATATATATATATATTTATCACATATTTGAAAACTACTTTGAAAATATGTGATCTCCTTGTTAACAGAAATCAGATCTGAACAAGTTCTTATACTAGGAACACTGCTCTGATACCAATTGTTGGTCCCACAGAAGGGTGAAAATAGATTCAGAAGGGGAGGGGGTGAATGACTCTGTTTGGAGTTTAAAAACTTTTATTAATGAAAATCATTTGTGCAACGGATTAAACCCTTCAATATAATTCTTTCAAAGTTGATAAGCACACACACAGAGATAATGTAAATTGCAGAAATTAAATACTGAATGTAAAGTGTTGAAAGTAAATGAACAAAAAGGCTTATAGTGATTCAGGGTGGTTTAATCCCTTAATCCTCTATTCTCCTGTGACTATTGGAGGAATTCACTATTGTTTATCACCAATACATTAGTATTATTGTCCTTGGCAACACAAGCTTCACAATTTTCTGACTATCACTCCCTAGGTATAGAAGCTTCAGTGACTCAGACTCTTTCACTGCTCCTTAGGTACAAATCCTTCAGCAGCTATCACAACCGTTTGCAATTCCTTCTCGGAAATTTGATTCAATTGTTGATATGAATGTGAATTGAATTCACAAGTTTGATCAAAACTCAGTCTGGATTATGACTTTTTCTATTTTGTATTCTATGTTTGATTTTCTGGATATTCTCTTGATGATTTGAAAGAATGCTTGTGGATTTGACAGAGTTTAGGCACATAGAAATTTAATTTAAGATCTTGTTGTTTTTCATTCCTATCAATACCATCTGTTTATAGCCGTAAATCCCTTGATATTGAAATTATGTCCGTTGAATATTTAATGTGGGGAATAATCCTTGATTATGTCTTGATTTAATCTTCCTTGATATCAGTGACACGGATTTAAATCGAATGTTCATAATAAAATCCGTTTTTGATTGATTCTGCAATAAAAGCATTGTCTTCCACATTTTCCACGTTTTGACTAAGTATAGACAGCTTACTTGACTTAGTTGTCTCTCCTCAATTTCACTGGTCAAGTGACTACTTCACATGGCTGCTTCCTCTGTTACATCACTAGTTAAGTGACTGCTTTACTTGGCTGCTTGAGTTTAACTCTGATATTGCTTATCAGCCGATAGAGGTTTACTTCACTGATCCTTAGATTTGTGTGAGATCAGTGTAAACCATACTATAGAAAATTAATTCCCATCACTTGATTGATATCTTAGACTTACCCAAGGTCATCACAAAAGTCCTTGTTTGTAAGTCGGTCAATAGTTCTTCACTTCATTATGCTGGTTCCTTGGATATCTTACTCACCTGGTATTTTATTCTTCACTTCACTGAGCTGCCCTACCAGACTAGTACAATGCTTGTCTGACTGAACTTATACAAATGTCAGACTACTAAGAAAAACCTATATAATTGATTATAACTTATTTCAGGCTTGCTATAACAACTAGCATGGCCATCATCAATACTATAAAATGTTCCTAACATGAACAATGTGTGTTCATTTGTCCCACATATGAGACTTTACTTTGACATTCACTACATATAAGATGGAGAGTTAAAGTAAGAGGCAAGCCTTAATGGGCAAAAGAAATTAGTGAATGAGGGAAGACATAGATGCTTGTTCATTTAGAACCCTACACGCATGTGCACCGCCGCCGCTGCCGTCCGTCTTGGCTCGGTTTGGTTCGGTTCGGGCTCAGGGCTCGGGCTTAAGGCTTATGGCTTGTGCTTGTGCTTTGGGCTGGGCTTGGCCTGGCCCAGTATTAAAAATTTTAGGCCAACTAAAGTATTAAATTCTTAATCATAAAGGAAACAGTTCAGCTCGAATGAACATTGAAAAGAAGCATCAGTTCGAATATGCCTGTTGAAGAAACACAACAGCTCACTTCGAAAAAATGAACATAAATGTCTTTTTGAATTCTATTGCTTGAGATCGACAGATAACTCCTTCCTAACTGTCAATTATGAAAGGGTGTTACTCTATTTTACCTACCTATAAATACCTCCACTTCTGAATGAAAATTAGACTGGATTTTTTTTTTTGTAATCATAACCGAAACTATGCAGAATTAAAGTATTTTTCGTATACCATAATTATGCATTGTTTTTCTACATATTCATAAGACTAAGATAACAAGACTGGATCAGTTCGACCACTTATTCGCATTGAAGTGCCACAATAAGAACAAGGTAAAGACTGTTGTATCTTGGGAGATTTCTTGCCATAACCGTGGGCATTTAATCGGGGCAGTAATGTCTTAAGGACATCATTCTACGCGCCTCAGTATAATGAATAAGTTTCCGTTTTACTTTCATTTTATGCATTTTTTGTTCCATGTGTGCAGTATATTTTTATGGACATAAATGGTGCAGATTTATGTTTTCCTCATGTGAAATTGCTTCATGTGTATTTGTCAGAATAAGTAAACCAGTACTATTTTTCCCCACAGATCATTGGGTATTCATAGTATCATACACCTCATGAATCAGTTCAAAGAAGTTACGTCGCTTTTATAACTGAATAACCATCTATAACATACAATGTATATAATATCACTATGTTGAGTCCTCAACATCCTACTGAGTCTTGGGCTGCTGAGTGTGTTCATTTGTATGGCATGTTGAGTAAGCTCAGTTGATCATGTTCCACTCAGCACTCAATTATCCATATATTGCACATATACTAACTTTCTGTGGAGGTTTATAAATAGGTAATGGTTATATCTGTGGATGCTTGATAATTACATGCATAGTAGGGTAAATATGTTCAATATTTATAGAAGAGTGGAGGCTCCGCTCTATGGTGATGTGACATCGGGATAAACGATGCTCCTCTCTATGGTGATATGACATCGGGATAAATTGGTGTCTAAATATTAATAGAAAAGTGGAGGCTCCGCTCTATGGTTCGACATAAAATTTTTATTTAGAAACCAATACATTATTTAATGTATTTTTTCCGAACATATAATGAAATATTTGTATTGTAGTTTCATATTCCAAAAGAAATACTATTGTACTATAGGAGTATAATATATGTCCGTTAGTATTTAAAATAACATATTAATGGTTTTTCTTATTCTGTGTTAAAAGCACTGATGATGCCCGACCCGAACTATGCCACGTGTCATCCTTGTGGGACATGTAATAAATGATCAGCCCTCTAAGTATAGGGCATTAAGGACCAGGAGCACATAAACATACCTAGGGCAGGTCCCTTGCCCCATGTGGGAGATCGGCACAAACTCCTCCTCCAACCACCGCAGGTCGGCTAAGGCTTGGCGAAGAGGAGGTGCCCAGATCGGGCATAATGGTCTTGGGGGCTATGCGCAGGACGCTCAGTACAACCCGGTTGTTATTCCACGTGTGGGTAACTAAACATAAACAAGGAAAGAATCTTAGGTCATAATGACTATAATCTTGACATTAGATATGTCCATAGTTATCCCTAAATTATAGGGATTTATGCGTGTTAATCCTTTGGGGAGATAATAAATAATAATAATAATAATAATAATAATAATAATAATAATAATAATAATAATAATAATAATAATAATAATACAAATCCTTGCAGGACAAGGCTTTGGACGAGACATCCTCTATATAAACAACCCCTATGGAACTACGGAGACTTGATTCCTGAACAATAATAGGATACGTAGGCAACTTGAGAGAAATAACTCAAGCTCAGTTTAAAAATCACAAAAAAAAACATCCCTCGTTCAATTACCCCTAGATTAAATGGCCCGGATTTATTCATAGAAGAAGTCCAACATCGTCAATTGGTGCTAGAAGGAGGTCTTCTATCGGTAATGGATCGAGGTTGTTCGTAATCAAGTTAATGGCAAAAAGATGCCAAAAACGCAGTCAGATCGGTGGTAGATTTTCGGAAATTGAACCGTTGAAACAAGAATTTCACCGTTCAGATTGAAGTAGAACGAGCGATGAGCAATCCCTCCAAATTTCGTACCGATCGGAGTCCGTTTCCATACCCGATTGTTGCTGGAAAGATACTATTGTATCACCAAAAGCGCAGCACCCTAAATACGCAGTCAGATCCACGGATGTTTGCCGGAAATTGAATCGTTGAACAAGAATTCCACTATTCATATTGAATTAGAAAGTGGGACGAGGAATCCCTCTAAATTTCGTACTAATCGGAGTCCGTTTCCATACCCGATCGTTGCCTGAAAGATGCTGATGTATCAACAAAAACGCAGCATCCTAAAAATGCAGTCTGATTGACGGATTATTTCCGGATATTGAACCGTTGGAACACGATTTCCACCATTCAGATTCAAGGATAAGGAGGGACGAACAAGCCCTCCAAATTTCATGCCGATCGGAGTTATTTTGAGTGCCCGATCGTCGCCAAAAAATTGTTGATGTATCGTAATGACATAACAGAACCCTAATTGTTAGCAGACAAGTCGACAGCCGTCGGAACAACAATTACACCGGTCAGATTCAAGAATTATGAGGACCGAACAAGCCCTCAAAATTTTAGGCCAATCGGAGTTTGTTTGATTTCCCGATCGTGGCAAAGAAGTTACTGCAGGGCACCAAAACGCAGCAGATTCTCGACAAAGAAATGCCGATCGCGCGGCTTATTCCCGGAGATTGAACCGTCGAAAGAAATATTTCAACGTTCACATTGAATAATAGTGAGGGAGGAACGATCCCTCCAAATTCCGTGCCGATCGGAGTCCGTTTCGAGGTCTGATTATCACCGGAAAGACACTGCTGTGGCGCCCAAGAAAGCTGCGAATTATCTACCTTATCTAGCTATCCACGAAGCGAGTTCTCAAACTCCAAGGATCAAGCCGAGCTCTTTAGCTCTCCAGGTTCTTACAATCATTATTTGAAATTCTTATACACTTTGTAAACCTTTATTACATATGCAATGTTTTTTTATCACAATCACATTGCACCACAAAAACTCGAGATATCAAGCACCGGCATTTCGAGCTCTATGGAATCCTCTTGCCCTAAGGCTAACATCGACTCGGCATCATATTTGGAGCTCACCTTGAGCGTATCTTCTATAATACCGAACATGGCGGGTCGAGCTATCTTATTTTGGATCTCACCCTACCGAACCGGCGGGTCGAGCTATCTTATTTTGGAACTCATCCTACCGAACCGGCGGGTCGAGCTATCTTATTTTGGAACTCACCCTACCGAACATGCGGGTCGAGCTATCTTATTTTGGAACTCACCCTACCTAGCTCGCTCAAATAAAGTCCGAGAAGTCAGACAAAATTGGCCCTGCTCGGCAAAAAAATTTATAAGTCTGCAGGACAGACCCAACGAACTGATCCGCAGGTCGGACTCAAAGAAGAACTGAACAACAGGTCGGTCTCAGAAAAAGTTTCCAAAGGATAAACTATAAGTCTGCAGGACAGACCCAATGAACTGAACCGCAGGTCGGTCTGCGCCAAAATTTGCCAAGGACAAACTATAAGTCTGCAGGACAGACCCCACAAACTGATCCGCAGGTCGGACTTAGAGAAGAAATGAACCGCAGGTCGGTCTCAGAAAAAGTTTGCAAAAGACAAACTTAAATGAACTGATCCGCAGGTCGGACTCAGAAATTGAACTGAACCGATGGTCGGTCTCCGCTAAAGTTTGCAAAGGACAAACTTAATGAACTGATCCGCAGGTCGGACTCAGAAAAAATTTGCAGGACAGACCATAATAACTGGACCACAGGTCGGCCTTAGAAGAAACTTTGCAAAGGACAAACTCAACGAACTGATCCGTAGGTCGGATTCTGAAAACTTGGAAATCCAAGCATATCAAGCTCAACCGATCAGCAAGTCTGCAGAACAGACCATGAACGCATTCTATAAATACTTTTAAAGTTGATGTAATCAAACTTCCTAAGTCTGCAGAACCGACGATCAACGCTTTCTATAAATACTTAGAAAGTTGAAGTAATCAAATTTCCTAAGTCTGCAGAACAGACAATCATTGCTTTCTATAAATACTTAGAAAGTTGAAGTACTCAAACTTCATAAGTCTGTAGGACAGACTATCAGTGCTTTCCATAGATAATCAAACTTCCCTAGTCTGCAGGACAGACGATCAGTGCTTTCTATAATACTTAGAAAGTTGAAATAATCAAACTTCCTAAGTCTACAGGACAGACCCCACGAACTGATCCACATGTCAGACTCATAGAAGAAATAACCCGCAGGTCGGTCTCACAAAAAGTTTGCAAAGGACAAACTTAAATGAACTGATCCGCAGGTCGGACACAGAAATTGAATTGAACCGCAGGTCGGTCTCCGCCAAAGTTTGCAAAGGACAAACTTAATGAACTGAACCGCAGGTCGGTCTCAGAAAAAGTCTGTAGGACAGACTCAACGGACTGAGCCGCAGGTCGGTCTCAGAGAAGTTTGCAAAATCAAACTCAAATAGTCTACAAGACAGACCTAAAGAACTAACATCCCGAAATTTTTGACTTTCTATTTAATCGGTAAAGGGTCCATTTATTTTGGGAGATTATTTGATTATTTGATTTAGAAAGGAGAAGGTTCTCCAAGATCCCTTATTTTGACAATTAAAAGATTTTTAATCCCTTTTTATTTTTTAAAAAAATCTCCTAATTAAGTAAATTAGTAACTTATTTATTAATGAGCGATTAAAAGGATCTTTTATCCCTTTTCCTTCCTTATTTTCTCCAAAAGCATATTGAAACCCTAAGAACCAACCCCCTTGCCGTCGCCCCTTGTGTGGAAGGAGGAGAAAAAAAAAATAATAATAAACTTCTTCTTGGTGTTTGAAGAATTCGCCGTCGTCGTCAACGTTTCGGGTTTCGTAGAAGATCAATTCTAGCTTGTTAGCAAAGGCTTTCAAGAGGTGCAACATTACCGGTAAGAATAATTCTATAGTGAGTTTTCGTTTGGCTTGAAAGATGAAGTCTTGAGTATCGTATAGGGTTGTGTATGGTTTTTAGATGCTTGGTATTGTTGTTCAAGGTTTATTAGGTGTAATTTGGGGATATTTAGTGTGTCTTAGAGTGTTTAAGGGTCTGTAATCATGTTTTGAAACGAAGATTGTAATGCTGCCACTTTTAATCCAAGACGTTTACACTTGGTTGTCGTGTTTTGGTATGTTAAACACCGGTAGTAGTGTGTTGTTACTTTGGTTAGAGTCGATAGATGATATGGTACTTTCATATGAAGGTTTCTATGCTTAATATGTTGCTTTTGATGTTTGTTTTATTGAAAACGACTTGAAAATCGTATTGAGCATTTTAGGGTTCTAGTTGAAACTCAGCCGACGAAAGGCGTCGATTCATGTGGGCGGGAGTCCGCCTGGGTACACTTCGACGGACGTTTGGCTCACCGGACGGGCGTCTGGGTGTTAAAATTGATTCAGGTTGTAGTGGTTTCAGGGTGGACGGGCGTCTGGGTGTTTGGGGACGGGCGTCCAGTAGAGAAATTTGATTCAGGATGTAGAAACTTTTGGTGGACGAGCGCTCGCTTCTATGGACGGGCGCCCAGGGGGGTTCAAACGTCGCTAGGCTTCCAAACGGATGTCTAGCTTATTTTGTCTTTCTTCCTTGTGGGTTGTTGTCCAGTCTTATGAACATGTTTTGGGAAGTTACGCTTTGATGAGTCAAGGATATTGGTGTCTTGGTGAGATTCGGATATTGGGCATCGAAGTTCGTAGACCCGTAGTGTGGTTGGGCCGGATAGGGTAGCTCCCGAAGCCGGGCACCCGGGAAGGTTTCCTTACGACTTCAATGACCTTAACTTATTTGGGGAGTTGTAGATAGTGGTGTGGTCGGGCCGGATAGGGTAGCACCCGAAGCCGGGAACCCGGAAGGTTTCCTTGCACCCCAAAGACGTGATGGTCCATTTTAATAATGGTACCATTGGTTGACCTTTAGGATCCTCCTCTCTGGGGTTTACCCTTTGAGGATGTGCACATTCGGGACCTTTAGGTATGGATAGTTGTGATGTATTGTGTCCGGTATGGGTTGGTTGTGTCTTTTATAGTTTGGTTGTATCCTTATGGATTGTTGGTAATTTTCATAAATTGGTTGCACCTTTCATGGGTTAGTTTAGTCCTCGGTTAACTGAGAGTGGGTTGGTTTTGACATATGGTTTGAAAGTTTTACTTTCCTTGTAGCTTGGGTTTTGAATGTTAGTGGTGTTTCAATACGTGGTTTGTGAAAGCATGGTTGAACAAGTGCACGATCTTATTTTGCATATACTGGATTTATTCTTACTCAACTTTATAGTTGACGGTTTCTACTTTTGGTGGGCCCTGCTATGATCCATTTATGGGGAGCAGATTCTTAGCAGGTATTTCTACGGATGATTGCTTGTTGGTTGGGATGTCGCGGGTTTTGAGAGCCACGTAGTCGCGATCCACGTGTTTTCACTTTATTGGATTTTGAAACTTTGAAACATATTGACATTTCCGCATGTTTTCACTTTTCTATCGGAGATTGAACTTATTTTAACGCTTTAAATAATGAATGGTGGACGTTTATTTCTCTGTTGTGGAATGTTGGATATTACTACCACGATCGTGTGTCGTGATGAGTGGCACTACGGTGACCAATACCGCGGCCGACGGATTGGAAATCGGGTGTTACAAAGTGGTATCGAGGCGTTCGACTCCAAGACCACCACCTAAAATGAACCTTAAGAATAAGTTCGATAAAATGAGCACAGTGAGGATGTGTGGGGTAGGTATTGAGTCCTATGTATGGATTGTATGGTAAGTTCCGATGTATGTGGAAATGTGGTCATGTGTTGAAATTACTTTTGGGCAACAAGTGTAACTATTTGTGAAAGTATTTTGTGGCATAGTATATGTGATAATTGAATAAAGGATTGTTTATTTTTGTACAAGCCCGGTACGAACCCGAACTTCGAGGACGAAGTTTTGTCTTAAGGGGGGAAGGATGTAACATCCCGAAATTTTTGACTTTCTATTTAATCGGTAAAGGGTCCATTTATTTTGGGAGATTATTTGATTATTTGATTTAGAAAGGAGAAGGTTCTCCAAGATCCCTTATTTTGACAATTAAAAGATTTTTAATCCCTTTTTTTTTTAAAAAAATCTCCTAATTAAGTAAATTAGTAACTTATTTATTAATGAGTGATTAAAAGGATCTTTTATCCCTTTTCCTTCCTTATTTTCTCCAAAAGCATATTGAAACCCTAAGAACCAACCCCCTTGCCGTCGCCCCTTGTGTGGAAGGAGGAGAAAAAAAAAATAATAAACTTCTTCTTGGTGTTTGAAGAATTCGCCGTCGTCGTCATCGTTTCGGGTTTCGTAGAAGATCAATTCTAGCTTGTTAGCAAAGGCTTTCAAGAGGTGCAACGTTACCGGTAAGAATAATTCTATAGTGCGTTTTCGTTTGGCTTGAAAGATGAAGTCTTGAGTATCGTATAGGGTTGTGTATGGTTTTTAGATGCTTGGTATTGTTGTTCAAGGTTTATTAGGTGTAATTTGGGGCTATTTAGTGTGTCTTAGAGTGTTTAAGGGGATCGTAATCATGTTTTGAAACGAAGATTGTAATGTCGCCACTTTTAATCCAAGACGTTTACACTTGGTTGTCGTGTTTTGGTATGTTAAACACCGGTAGTAGTGTGTTGTTACTTTGGTTAGAGTCGATAGATGATATGGTACTTTCACATGAAGGTTTCTATGCTTAATATGTTGCTTTTGATGTTTGGTTTTATTGAAAACGACTTGAAAATCGTATTGAGCATTTTTAGGGTTCTAGTTGAAACTCAGTGGGACGAGCGTCCGATTCATGTGGACGGAGTCCGCCAGTACACTTCGACGGACGTTTGGCTCACCGGACGGGCGTCTGGGTGTTAAAATTGATTCAGGTTGTAGTGGTTTCGGGGTGGACGGGCGTGCTGGTGTTTGGGGACGGGCGCCCAGAGAGAAAATTTGATTCGAGATGTAGAAACTTTTGGTGGACGAAGCGTCGGCTTCTATGGACGGGCGTCCAGGGGGGTTCAAACGTGCGCCTAGGCTTCCAAACGGATGTCTAGCTTATTTTGTCTTTCTTCCTTTGTGGGTTGTTGTCCATCTTATGAACATGTTTTGGTAAGTTACGCTTTGATGAGTCAAGGATATTGGTGTCTTGGTGAGATTCGGATATTGGGCATCGAAGTTCGTAGACCCGTAGTGGTTAGGCCGGATAGGGTAGCTCCCGCCGGGCACCCGGAAGGTTTCCTTACGACTTCAATGACCTTAACGTATTTGGGGAGTTGCGCATGCAGTGGTGTGGTCGGGCCGGATAGGGTAGCACCCGGCCGGGAACCCGGAAGGTTTCCTTGCACCCCAAGACGCGTGATGGTCCATTTTAATAATGGTACCATTGGTTGACCTTTAGGATCCTCCTCTCTAGGGGTTTACCCTTTTGAGGGATGTGCACATTCGGGACCTTTAGGTATGGATAGTTGTGATGTATTGTGTCCGGTATGGGTTGGTTGTGTCTTTTATAGTTTGGTTGTATCCTTATGGATTGTTGGTAATTTTCATAAATTGGTTGCACCTTTCATGGGTTAGTTTAGTCCTCGGTTAACTTTGAGTGGGTTGGTTTTGACATATGGTTTGAAAGTTTTACTTTCCTTGTAGCTTGGGTTTTGAATGTTAGTGGTGTTTCGAATACGTGGTTTGTGAAAGCATGGTTGAACAAGTGCACGATCTTATTTTGCATATACTGGATTTATTCTTACTCAACTTTATATTTGACGGTTTCTACTTTTGGTGGGCCTGCACTATGATCCATTTATGGGAGCGATTCTTAGCGGTATTTCTACGGATGATTGCTTGTTGTTTGGGATGTCGCGGGTTTTGAGAGCCACGTAGTCGCATTCCGTGTTTTCACTTTATTGGATTTTGAAACTTTGAAACATATTGACATTTCCGCATGTTTTCACTTTTCTATCGGAGATTGAACTTATTTTAACGTTTTAAATAATGAATGGTGGACGTTTATTTCTCTGTTGTGGAATGTTGGATATTACTACCACGACTGTGTGTCGTGATGAGTGGCACTACGGTGACCAATACCGGCGGCCGACGGGATTGGAAATCGGGGTGTTACAAAGTGGTATCAGAGACGTTCGACTCCAAGACCACCACCTAAAATGAACCTTAAGAATAAGTTCACTAAAATGAGCACAGTGAGGATGTGTGGGGTAGGTATTGAGTCCTATGTATGGATTGTATGGTAAGTTCCGATGTATGTGGAAATGTGGCTGTGTGTTGAAATTACTTTTGGGCAACAAGTGTAACTATATGTGAAAGTATTTTGTGGCATAGTATATGTGATAATTGAATAAAGGATTGTTTATTTTTGTACAAGCCCGGTACGAACCCGAACTTCGAGGACGAAGTTTTGTCTTAAGGGGGGAAGGATGTAACATCCCGAAATTTTTGACTTTCTATTTAATCGGTAAAGGGTCCATTTATTTTGGGAGATTATTTGATTATTTGATTTAGAAAGGAGAAGGTTCTCCAAGATCCCTTATTTTGACAATTAAAAGATTTTTAATCCCTTTTTTTTAAAATCTCCTAATTAAGTAAATTAGTAACTTATTTATTAATGAGCGATTAAAAGGATCTTTTATCCCTTTTCCTTCCTTATTTTCTCCAAAAGCATATTGAAACCCTAAGAACCAACCCCCTTGCCGTCGCCCCTTGTGTGGAAGGAGGAGAAAAAAAAAAAAAAAAACTTCTTCTTGGTGTTTGAAGAATTCGCCGTCGTCGTCATCGTTTCGGGTTTCGTAGAAGATCAATTCTAGCTTGTTAGCAAAGGCTTTCAAGAGGTGCAACGTTACCGGTAAGAATAATTCTATAGTGCGTTTTCGTTTGGCTTGAAAGATGAAGTCTTGAGTATCGTATAGGGTTGTGTATGGTTTTTAGATGCTTGGTATTGTTGTTCAAGGTTTATTAGGTGTAATTTGGGGCTATTTAGTGTGTCTTAGAGTGTTTAAGGATCAGTAATCATGTTTTGAAACGAAGATTGTAATGCTGCCACTTTTAATCCAAGACGTTTACACTTGGTTGTCGTGTTTTGGTATGTTAAACACCGGTAGTAGTGTGTTGTTACTTTGGTTGAAGTCGATAGATGATATGGTACTTTCATATGAAGGTTTCTATGCTTAATATGTTGCTTTTGATGTTTGTTTTATTGAAAACGACTTGAAAATCGTATTGAGCATTTTTAGGTTCTAGTTGAAACCAGCCGGACGAGCGTCCGATTCATGTGGACGGAGTCCGCCTGGGGTACACTTCCGACGGACGTTTGGCTCACCGGACGGGCGCCTGGTGGTGTTAAAATTGATTCAGTTGTAGTGGTTTCGTGGTGGACGGGCGTGCCTGGTGTTTGGGGACGGGCGTCCAGTGAGAGAAATTTGATTCGAGATGTAGAAACTTTTGGTGGACGAAGCGCCGGCTTCTGCGGACGGGCGTCCAGCTGGGTTCAAACGTCGCGCCTAGGCTTCCAAACGGATGTCTAGCTTATTTTGTCTTTCTTCCTTTGTGGGTTGTTGTCCGATCTTATGAACATGTTTTGGTAAGTTACGCTTTGATGAGTCAAGGATATTGGTGTCTTGGTGAGATTCGGATATTGGGCATCGAAGTTCGTAGACCACGTAGTGGTTGGGCCGATAGGGTAGCTCCTGGCCGGGCACCCGGAAGGTTTCCTTACGACTTCAATGACCTTAACGTATTTGGGAGTTGCGCATAGCTGGTGTGGTCGGGCCGGATAGGGTAGCACCGAAGCCGGGAACCCGGAAGGTTTCCTTGCACCCCAAGACGTGATGGTCCATTTTAATAATGGTTCCATTGGTTGACCTTTAGGATCCTCCTCTCTGGGGTTTACCTTTTGAGGATGTGCACATTCGGGACCTTTAGGTATGGATAGTTGTGATGTATTGTGTCCGGTATGGGTTGGTTGTGTCTTTTATAGTTTGGTTGTATCCTTATGGATTGTTGGTAATTTTCATAAATTGGTTGCACCTTTCATGGGTTAGTTTAGTCCTCGGTTAACCTGAGTGGGTTGGTTTTGACATATGGTTTGAAAGTTTTACTTTCCTTGTAGCTTGGGTTTTGAATGTTAGTGGTGTTTCGAATACGTGGTTTGTGAAAGCATGGTTGAACAAGTGCACGATCTTATTTTGCATATACTGGATTTATTCTTACTCAACTTTATAGTTGACGGTTTCTACTTTTGGTGGGCCCTGCTATGATCCATTTATGGGGAGCAGATTCTTAGCAGGTATTTCTACGGATGATTGCTTGTTCTTTGGGATGTCGCGGGTTTTGAGAGCCACGTAGTCGCAGATCCGCGTGTTTTCACTTTATTGGATTTTGAAACTTTGAAACATATTGACATTTCTGCATGTTTTCACTTTTCTATCGGAGATTGAACTTATTTTAACGTTTTAAATAATGAATGGTGGACGTTTATTTCTCTGTTGTGGAATGTTGGATATTACTACCACGACTGTGTGTCGTGATGAGTGGCACTACGGTGACCAATACCGGCGGCCGACGGGATTGGAAATCGGGGTGTTACATGCGTTGCAATACAACCCAGAAAAACCTAAAAAGCCAGATTAATATACGGCTCAGACAATCAGCTCTGAAATACTTAGACAGTTTGGAATATTCAAACTCTCTAAGTCTGCAGGTCAGACGATCAGAATTGATAGACTCAGAAAGTTTGAAATATTCAAACCTTCTAAGAGTGCAGGACAGACGATCAGAACTAACACCAAAGCACAACACTTACAAAGAATGCCTTGTAAGTGATGTCCTTCAGGGGGAAAAGGACCATAAGTTATGAAGATGATAAAAAAATCATACAATGAAAAGCAAAGGAATAAAGGGCTGAACGCCAACAAGTGCCTAAAGGGGACAAATTGTCAAGATAAAAGACAATAAAAAATTATGAGCTCTCTAGCTCAGCCTCCGTAAAATGTTGTAGACCATAATTCCTTAGTTCATAGACGAACTCAAAACCGAGCTCCACAGATCGGATGGTCATAAAATCAGCCGCAGGACGGACTCGAGTAATAATCCGCAGGTCGGATCCAAATTTCAGATCTTCGTAGGCCAGGCTCAGTAAGGTTGTGGGACAAGGTTAGTTCACAGAGGAACTCAAACCGAGCTCCACAGATCGGACTCGTCATAAAATCAGTCCGCCGGACGGACTCGAGTAATAATCCGTAGGTCGGATCCAAATTTCAGAGCTTTGCAGGCCAGGCTCAGTAAGGTTGCGTGACAAAGTAGTTTCGCAGATGAACTCAAACCGAGCTCCGTAGGTCGGACTCGTCAGAAAGGAAGTCCGCAGGATGGACATAAATTCAGAGCACTGGATGTCAGGCTCAATGCATTTGCAGAGCTGAGCTACGCAAGTCGGGCTCGTAAAAATACAACGAATCATAAACGAAATGCAATTTCAAAAACTTAATAAGCATTAAGGGCTTTTGCCCAGACTCTGCAGGAGTAAGATTCTCCGCATAAGCATTGACCTGGGGCAGCTCGGCAGGAGCCGTTGAAGCAGCAGCCACAGAAGGCACTAAATAAGGAGCTGCGACATCATTCTCAAAAACTGGTCTACTTCAGAAGACGTGGGCACGAATGACAGCGTCATAACAATAACTATGCCACATGGCAGAGAAGACCATTGTAAAATCATACAAGCCTAGATGACAGGGGCCAACCAACACCTCTAACAGATCCGACCTCACAACGAATGGTTCAGCCAGATCTTGGGGGCTTATGATGATGCCCGACCCAAACGATGCCACGTGTCATCCTTCTGGGACATGTAATAAATGATCAGCCCCTTAAGTATAGGGCATTAAGGACCAGGAGCCCATAAACATACCTAAGGGCAGGTCCCTTACCCCAGGTGGGAGATCGGCACAAACTCCTCCTCTAACCACCGCATGTCGGCTAAAGCTTGGCGAAGAGGAGGTGCCCAGATCGGGAATAATGGTCTTGGGGGCTGTGGCGAAGAGGAGGTGCTCAGTACAACCCGGTTTTTATTCCACGTGTGGGTAACTGAACATAAACAAGGAAAGAATCCTAGGTCATAATGACTATAATCTTGACATTAGATATGTCCATAATTATCCCTAAATTATAGGGATTTATGCGTGTTAATCCTTAGGGGAGATAATAAGTATTAATAATAATAATAATACAAATCCTTGCAGGACAAGGCTTTGGACGAGACGCCCTCTGTATAAATAACCCCTAAGGAACAACGGAGACTTGATTCATGAACAATAACATGATACGTAGGCAACATGAGAGAAATAATTCAAGCTCAGTCTAAAAATCACCAAAAAACTATCCCTCGTTCAATTACCCTTAGATTAAACGGCCCGAATTTATTTATAGACGAAATACAGCATCGTCAAGCACTAAATGAACATTTTTTTGTGGGACGAAGGCAGTAAAATACATTTTTTTTCCGCCATATTAAATTACAAAGTGAAAAATGGCGGCATGTAAAAGCGAGCAAAATTTGTACTTCAATTGTCCTGTGGCAAATGTGTTGAAAGGCCGGGTAAAAATACTTAAAAAGAAACCATAAAAAAACAAAAACGAAACTCCATCAAATAAATTTACAAATGATTAGTGATTAAAAATCTATGAATATCATAGTCAACTGAGATATGAATGGTAACAAACATGCAGGACATATAAAATTCTTGCAAGTCAATAATGATAGAATAAGAAATTCTACGATCGGTAGAATAACAAATTCTACGAAAAAAATAAGAATAAATAATAATTAAAGCTGTGTTTTACGAAGAATACAAAATATATAAAACAAAGTAAAATAAAAAACATACTACCCACGATATAACGTATGGGGAAAAATACATATCGATTCAGGACCAATTCTAAGTTGGGCACTACTATTTTTTATTAACCGTGACCAGAAAACGGAATCCGAGGTGAAATTTTAGCTCACAATAAATGATAAAAATTCATAAATAAAGGATAATATTTTTTTTAGAGAATAAAGCATAATATATGAATCATATAAATTATTAATATATTAAAGTGAATTAGTGTTTATTGTTAAAAATGACAAAAATAGAATAGAAATATGTAAAAAGGACAATGAAATATTTTATTGGGTAAAAATGACAGGTCAATATTCTAAAGTGATTAAAATCCTTTCGTATTCAACTACGAAAACGAATACATTTTTCCATCTGATTTTCAAAACCTGATAATTCTTTCATCATATTTTTCGTTTTTTTCGTCCCTTTTATTTAGACATCTAATTCGATATTTTTTAACGTTATTTTCGAGGTCATTTTTGTAAAAAACATATAAACGGTGGAATAGTGAAATATTGGATTTGATGTCGCCCATCAGAAGCAAATAAAGGATGGATATGGGTTCTCAATAATGAATTTGTCCTTATCACCTAATTTATATTTTCACTGTCCTGATTCCTATTTTCCCCCTCTTTTTTTCCTTTTAACCCAACCCCCAGTGAATTAAGGGTATAAATCATCATTTTTTAGTTTCAGGCGGGGAGCCACATTTACACCGGTGGCAGTGACCCTCAAATTTCAGTAACAACATCAGCGAAGTTATTAGGTGTAGTGCCTGAAATACAATTTGTGTAATTGTTTTTAATAATGGATGACAAAATTTATCTCATCTTAGTTACTTGCTTTGTGTTTGTAAAGTAATACACTGCTGCAAACCCTAAGTATATCTGTATGTAACCACTTAACTCAGTGTATGGATTACACGTGAGGATTGAGTTAGTGGAGATATGCTTAAATCATTACTCCGTGGTGAACTCAATCGAGTTTAGGGTCTCTTGATAAAAACACCAATAATGCGCCTAACACCTTAGGGTGTGATAGTCTTATCCGGACTATCGGTAGAGGTACTACATGGGAAATTTGTATATGATGGCATTCATATAGACTCGGACCGATTTAATTTATATTTCTCGGTATAATTCCGTGAATCGAGGAATCTTATTAAATCATTAGATGATCATATATGGATCAACCTTAATCTGGAGGTGATCACACTGGGTCGCTTTTGTCTCGTGGTAGTGTTTGATGTGTTAGTTACGGTTCACTTAAATATGTGTTCCAAGCCACTTCTCATTGGCACTATCTCCTCGATGAGTGAGTAGTTCGATTTTCACAGACATGGAATCCATTCCTTCCTGCGGGAAGTAGAGACAAATTCCTTTTATTTGTTAACCCTAAGAAAGTGATCGATCCCGGGAGTTCACATTTGACTAATTAGCTACTAGTCAGATATGTGCACTAACTGATCATCAGGGGGTTAATGGTAAATAAGGATAAGATATTCTGAATCGAGTTCACGGAGACTTCCCACTCAGAATGGACAGTCTATGGAGGGTTAATCCATATGTAGTGATTATATCAATGGACACTTATTCACTATATGGGTTGAGTATAAGTATACATCTATAATCGGTAGAGTTCAGTTTCGGGTTTATGGTGGCGTAATCCCGGAATTAATAATTAATGTACTTATTCTGTTCGATGAATAATTAATTATTGAGCTACTGGTTATAGGTCCATGGTCCCCGATGTGGCTTTTGTAATTCGGACTAATAATCTTGTTATTTGGGTCACAGTGATAATTAATTGACTGGGCTAATTAATTGATATGCATGGATATTATTTACTTGGGCTAAATAATATAATACACATAAAAGACATTTTATGGGCTTAGTAACCCTAATGTGTGGCGCCAATAGATGTTAATTAATTAGAGAGAAATTAGTTTTCTTGGATAATTATTTGACATGTGATTTATCTTTTATTTGTTAAATGATAATTCATTGAATAATAGATAAAAATATGATTTATCCTAATTTGTTTGGGATAATCATTTTATTTATCTTTTTTTTGGAATAAAGGATTAATGTAATAATTATCCCTTAATTATTAAATCCTTGGAGGACAAGGATTACTCTCCTATATAAAGAGAGTTCTCCCAAGCCTTAGACATTGGCAAATTTCGACTTACCACATAAAAAGAGAGAAGAAAAATTTGTTTCTTGTCTTGGGTTTCTGGTTGAAGAAAAACTTGGAGTTTTTCTTGGTGTTGCATAACAAGGAGGTTTGTTTATCAAGAAGGGTGCCCACCAACCACCGTTTGGAGAACACATCGGAAGATCGAGGCTTCTCTTCCCGATATTGGTAACATGATCTTAACCCCCTTGTAGTAGTTTAAGTCCTTTAATTATGTATTGTGATGTATAAGTCGTGATCCATCTGCTGCGCGTAGATCTAACTCGTTTAGATCTAAGATCCTACATCCTTCATGTGGTATCAGAGCAAGGTTCCACGATTTATATAGTCATAATCATAATTAAACGATTTAAATGAGTGAAATTGCATGTAGGTAAATTTTATTTATTGTTTTATGCATTGATAATGATTAATTGCTATGGTTGAAGAGATGGATGGGGGTTGGCACTGTTTACCCGTTAGATCTATTGTAAACTCATATAAACGATGAAAATTCGTTCATATGAGTATAGGAAATTATGTAATTTATTTTTATTGCAATTTTAATTTCCAGAAAATAGATCTGTTTAGTAGATGTTTAGTTATTTCGTTTTTCCCGTTGATCGAGCCGTTGAAACGATGATCCCTCCGGTCAGAATCAAGATTGGAAGATGATGAAAAATTCCACAAAATTTGGCGTCGATCGGAGTCCGTTTGATATCCGTTCGTTGCTGCAAAGAAGCTGCTGTAATAGAAAAACGCAGGATTCATAGAAACCCAACCTGTGACTTCCTCGAATTTCTGGGAGAGTTTAGACCGTTGACACGCAAATCCAACCGGTCGAATCGATAAATACCGAGTTTTTGACGTGGCATAAAATTTCAGGTCGATCGGGATTCATCTTGATTCCCGATTGGCCTTGGGAAGTCTTTGAGGCGCTGCTGTAAATGTCAGATCCAGCAGCAAGTTGGGCGGCTCACTGGAGAAAATTGACGAGTCAAAACTCCGATCCAACCATCCATATTGAAGCCCAAGGAGTGAGGAACAGATCTGGAAATTTCGTCGCGATCCGAGTTCGTTTGGTTTGCCGATCGTCGAAGATTTTGAACAGCTGCAGATTATGTTAAAAAGAAGTAAACCCTAGTTAAGGTTTTGGTTATTTATTTTCTAATAGATTAGATACGGGGGTGCCAATGGTCCATCTCGGTGTTTATTTCCCGCACTAGTATACATGTTTAGATTGTATGTGTAGAACCGGAAAATTGCCATGACATGCATCATATCATGAATTCCACTCCATATGCATACATGTAGAAATTAATTCGAGGAATTAGTTAGGCATGTACAATACACGCAATCAGTTTTAATTAATTGTTTGATATTAATTAGAAACTAATTAGGGTAAAAACCGAGGAACACGGGTTTTTTCAATCGTCATGGTTGGGTGATGGATTCTCGGTGAATCCCACTCTGCGAAAGCATAAGGAGTAAAATCACGAAACCTCATGGTTAAGGTGTTGGATTCTCGTGAATTCCACCTTACCTGCATTTGAGATTACGCTTTTTGTTCCGTAGTATCTACGTGAAAGTTTGATGTTTAAGGATTGGATAATCACGGGCAAACATGGTTCGAAGTGGTTTAACCACGGTTGGGTGGTCAACAGTAGCTACGGCTCGATCGACTTCACCCTCCACGACTTGTGGTGTTTGCACGGGGTCCGGCAAGGTGAGCCATCCGAAGAGCCACTACGGCTCAACGGAGCTCCCCTGGTCTTGACCCGTCCGACGGTCACATATGTTCCAACGAATAGGTCGGGTAGGCTAGCCCACAAAACCGACAACATTTGGGCCTATGATTTATTGTTCCTTAATGTAATATCAAGTCCAAAAATGTGATCAGTAAACCCACCACTTTTTCAAAATATTGAGTGGCAGCGGGAGAGGCGACAAAACCCACGGCCTCTATTGTTGACACAAGCAACGTGAGAGAATGGTGACGCCTCATGCCGGCCTGGGACCGGCCTCCTGAAGGAAGGCCTTCACCGCAATCAAAATTCAAGGCTTGGTCTCCGAAAGATAAGATTTTGGGTACTGTCGGGTCACCGACCGACCCGGCGTCGCACACTCGGGTCTACCTAAAACTCGAGACAAAGAGGTCACACTCATAAAGGGTATTTTTGGTAGTACCTTGGCTGAAAAAGGAAAGGTGATTGACTATCACAAATGAGATGTTTGATTCTCAATTTGATCTTCAATATTAATCGAAACCTCTTTGACCTACCCTAAAACGGCATTGAGGCATTAGATTAAATCCTTGGAACGGTAGCATAGACTATAAGTACTTAGTTTATAGTTCCTAAAATTTATTAGTAGTGTATGATTTGGATTTATTTTCTGTCAATTTTATTTACAACTATTTATATATCTCTAGGTCGCTAGATCGCTAGTGTAAAAATTGACTAGTAATGACTTCGTTGAAAAGTGGTAAGTAACTAGAACATTGTACTTATTGATCTTACATGCGATTAATTTTTCGAAAGAGATATTTCTCTTGAGCCTTCAAGACTTAAGTGACGTAAATAAGTATATCACTGCTGTCACTCGTGTTGAACGAGAGACAACCATAGTAAGTTTGAAAGATGATTGGGACGATAAAATTCTTCTAGTTAATTTTAATTGTGTAGTGTCTACACGAGAAATTTTCTAATAGAAAAATTAGAGAATCATCAATTAAAGTATCGCTAGTTAGACGGTATTTGGAACCGATAAACTAGTGGGAGCTTTTATCTTATGTTTTTCTAATTTATTAGAAAATTAGTCCCACTGGGTAACGCTTTCATTAAACATCCCACAGTTAACGAGTAGTGTCTACTCAAACGAACTGCTAGTTCAAGACTATTTCCTTTTAAGGAAAGTTAAGAATGGGAAAGAATGTCTATAAGTGTTAATCATCTTAACTAAAGTTTTGAGGCTAAACCGAAACATTAGGTAAAGAATGTATAGGATAAGGAAAGTGATTTCCGATCACTAACCAATGAATCCTTAGCAACTTTCTTAACCGAGTAACTCGACTCGGGAGCTAAGTTCTTTGGAAGAACAAGAGAGCTTTGCATTAATGATTAATAGAGTAACAATGGACAGTAATTTCAGCTAGAATAGTGGGAGTGATATAAGGAAATGAATTTCAGATTCTATCCTTGAATATCACAGAAAAATTTCTTTACGCTTACGATTCGTTGAAACAAATGGATTCACTTTAACCTCGATATATTGTTGCCTCATAGAAAGTGAAGATGACATTTGTAGTACGAATCTGAGACTCGGACTTTTGTTTGATAAAGTCAGAACCACTAAGAAATGCTGAAAAGGTATATGTAACACGTCTTAAACTATTATAGGCGAATGGTTTCCGTATTAAGAAAATCGATTCTTCAACATCTATTAATTAGTGCATATATCCTAGAGATTAGACCTAATGACTGGCTAAGGGTGATTCCTATCTCCCAGTCTCGGAATACTGTCTTAAAGGAACAATGACTAAGCTTCCTTTCAATTGGGAAAGGGTAATAGATTTGAAGGGGTAACATAGCTTGTTCATCATAACCTTCAGGGTCTAGTGAGAGATACAAGCTAGTGGGAGATTTTGAGTGGTGACATTTTGTCTGATAACTACTCGAAACACGGTTTAGTTTATCGAAAGAATACGAGGAGTCTCTGATTTTAGCAGAGAATAGAGTATTCCATGCTCAGAAATAGGCTATCGCATAGTCTTGGGACTGATGCTCGGCATGCCTCCTAGTGGAATTTTTCTCACTGAGGAAGAAACCATAGACTTGCCCTATATAGTTATTGATGTGCTACAATACACTGCTAAACTCGATTAAGATAATTGGTTGCAAAATAACGGTTAACATTATTATGTAAACCAAGAAGTCTACCTAGAAGATGCTAGTGAATTTATGGATAATGAGTGAATTTGGTTCACACCACTTCCGTAAATGTAGGCATTTAGCACTTAATGCTTGAAGGTAGGACTGGAGATTTTACGCATACGTTCAGATTGTGAATGTTTGTAAAATGTCTTAATGTGACGAGTGAAGGTTGGTTATAAGATTCTTGAAATCAGAAAGTGACGGTTGAAATGTCACAAGCCTTATGATAGAATCTATAAGTAGCAGCCTTAAACCTTGGATTACGGTTACCCAAAGGTAGTTACTATATGATTTAATCAGACCACGTCCAACATCGGTTGTTGGTGATTGCACTGATAAATACTACTAGATCAGAATGTCAATCCACCCAAGACGCAGTGGGAGTATGGTTTAACCGTTGACCTATTGTAGTTTTGTGGACTTTACAGTCTGCTGGGGTGATTGATAACCTATGGCTCTTGGTGGGCTGTATAGGATTCTGATCGTAGAAGTTTGTTTGAAAGCCTTAACCCTGCAAATGGAGTTTTGATACTTCAGTTCTGTTCAGCCTCTTGTAGAACCACCTGACTGTCTCAGGCCCAGTGGGAGCAATTGGATCTACACAGAAAAGAGTCGAATGAATAGGAAAGTTTAAACTTTCAGCGCAAAGCTGAGTGGTATAGGGGTGATTCCTTGACAAGTAGAGAGTTAACCAGACCTTGACCTCTCTCACCACTCAGTCTTGCAAGATTTTGTTAAAAACCAGAAAATAGGGGTGATTCCCTGAGACTTTCTTGCTGAAAAACGGATTCTGAATTCATTCGGAACAGAAGGGCCTTGGTTTGAACAAATGGCAGGATGACTGCCGCGGCTTATATCCTTTGTGGATTTAAGAGAACCTCTCGGTCATTTAAAGTCACATGATTTAAAATATGTGGACTTGACCAGGATATTGATATTGGTAAAGTAGTAGTATTAGTGTTCATGAATGATAACACTGAAACGGTTGAAAACAACATGTGTGTGCTATCTGAAGTCGGAAACTGACCGGCCAAGATTCTCTGCATGAGAGAATTGGACTATATTCCAAGAATCTGATTTGGTCAAATTCACGAGAATGAGTCATTGGCTATTCCACCTATCTTATTGAATAAGATGATTATGCATATACGGTTGCAGCATTCATCGAGAGTAGTCCTACCCTACCTCTCAGGAATGATTCTCCAAATCTTCGGATGAAGAGAAAATAGGATAGAGTCTCTCTGGGATAAGGACGAGTCAGCTTAACACGAGTCAATTGAAATCGAATCGTGGATTCGAGCAATAAGTAGCGGTTTAGTACGTCCTCAAGTATCTTTAGAGAATGAGGAATCATAAGCATGTATATTCAGGTGCAAACTTGAATATGGTTGACTACACTGATTCTGACTTGTAGTCATATTAAGGATGATCGTTATGTTGATTTCGGGCTCAGTATTTACTCATAGTGCTTAGAATTTCCTTTTTGGTCTGGGAGTAATTCCAGGTCTGATAAGCCGATATCACTTCATTGTGAAAACAGTGAAGAGATAGCTTAGAAGGATCTTCTCAGTCACAAGAAGTCAAAGGCATATTGAGAGAGAGTACCGCCTGATTGGAAGGACCGACAACGTTTCAATCCTAAAGATCGTCTCGAGTCGACAACCTAACTAATCAGTGTACCAAGTCGAGTGCTTGAAGGGTATGGCATTGATGGATATGTCTCATCTGATTTTAGAGCAAGTGGGAGAGTGTTGTGAATAAGATAAGAATGGGTGTGCTCTTGTTGGACTTATTTTTGAGTTTTAGTGATGAGTACCAGACTAACTGTTATAGTGCAAAGGCAAAAATATGTCTAGATCAAATGTATAGGTTTATTAGAGTTTGATCTTTGAATATGTTGGATCAAACAAGCACTGTAATGGTCAGCTGATTTATATCAGCAGACATGTCTATATCAGTAGGGTAGATAGGTCAGTAGACTAGTCGGAACCTCTTGAAGAAAGACTCGGTGAGAGGCTCAAACTCAGTTAATAAAGGCTAAGGGATCAAACTTAGTAATTAAAGTCAAGGATATTGAATCAGAATTTAGGCAAGTCTGTGATAACCTAAACTGATTACATGTACCTTGTGTAGAAGGTCTAAGTTCCTTAAGTTGGATGGTGATTGGAACTTAGTTATTTGCAAAAAGGTGTAATCTAACTTAACAAATAAAAGTTAGATAAAAGAAGTCTGCTGCATTGTGTTTTAAACACAGCAAATTATAGTTCAGCAGACTGATATGTATTTCAGCAGACTGATGAACTTGCTGATATATATACCTCGATTAATTCAAGATTACATTGGAAGATTACATGGATAAGGACATCCAACTACCTCTGATTTACTAAACAAATCAATGGCTGAGATTAAAAAGACGTTGGGATAATTCAGGACTTTATCCAATGGTTACAAGTCAAAGGGTGAACAGACTGCATTCTGTCAAAAAGGATTTTGACAGTGTCAGTCCTATGAATAATGACATAAAGCAAGTCAAATGGGACAAAACCAGGAATGGTCATATTTGAATTTTAAATACTAGTCACATGGACTCCTACCTATAAATAGAGGACTTCCAACTCAGAAAAAGATGATGAGAAATTAAGAAAATACAAGAGATAATTCTGAGCTGCATTTTATCACCCTGCTGAACCAACAGAGCTTAAGGCTACTGATCCAGAGAAAATCTTCAAGTGTATTCTGTATTCAAGCTACATCAAGTTTACACACTTGAAGACTGCAAGCTGCTGATTATATCATCCTAATCAAGTCGCTTGCAATCGAATCATTTACTTGATTCATTCTTTATTTTACAAAGAACTCTTGAAGACAAAGAAGCATCCGTTGGATGTGAAAGATCGTTGTTTGTGGTGGAGCTGGTGAAGAGGCAATCCTACCCTTCAAGGACCAGTGGAAGATTTTGGAGCAAAGAATCCTACATGTTCCAAGTGTTCAGTTTGTGAAGCCATAGTTATTGGTGAAGGACAAGCAACATAGGAATCTTTGTAACAACTACATCAAAGATCTCTAGTGAATTACCTCCAACATCACAGGAGAAGAGTGGACTGACAGGATTACACCACCTGGAACCACTATAAAATCTGCCTACTTACTTTCTGCACTTACATTCTGCATTTAGTTTATTATACACATCAACCTACTGAATCTAGCAACTGAACTCACACACATACACTACTGAGTATCTAATACTCAGTATCACATTTAACAACAAGTAATAAGGCTTAATTTTTGATATAATTCCGCGGCACAAATTCATAGAAACTCAACCGCAAGAGACTATCGTATCAAAGAAGGCTCCGAGGTGTCAACGATCCTTTAATTATGTATTGTGATGTATAAGTCGTGATCCATCTCGCGTGCATAGATCTAACTCGTTTAGATCTAAGATCCTACATCCTTCAGAAGTTACCAGAAGAGTTACTGTTTATTCCACGTTCACAAGCTTTAACATCGGGTTTTTAGCTTTATTAATCATCCTTAACTTCATTTCTATGATGCCCTGCCCCGGATACCGAGTCCTTATCCATAATAATGCCCGGCATGCACATATTAACTTTTTAAATCATCAAAAGTGATATATACATAATTCTTGTAACAATCAATCAGAGTAAAAGCAGAATAAATAGAAAGTAAAGATAACTCGGAAATAATGTCAATAAACAATCAAACAGATCATTAGTTCCAAAATCTACGTCATAGAAATTGAAATGACAAAACAACGAAATAAATGTTGTTTAGTTTAATACATCCCAATTGACAATGAAAAGGTACTAAAGTCTATCTCTCAAAACTGAATAATAAAATGCGTAAATAAAGTGCATCGTAATTATGGGGTTCTAACATCAGCTCCGTCAACTCCGTCATCATAACCGTACTCATCATCATCCTGACAACCACTTTCTCAGGTTGGGGACAATAAAGAGAGAAGGGGTAAGTACTTACATACTTGATGTTCCGTGGAGCAATCACGAACTACTAGCAATAGTACTAGGTCTATCATAGTGTAGTGAATGGCGCAAAGAAGTGTGTCGAATCCATAGAGACTCGTAATAAACGTTTACTCTAGATTGAGAACACAAAAGGTAGTCAACGACCAACTATGGAATAGGGAAGTAAATATGGTATCAATAAGCGTGCAAGACCAAACACAATTATACTCCTATGTGTTTTATAACTAAAAGTTATAACTACGAGAGTCTAGTTATTCCCCCCATATAATGTATCAACCATCACCGTTGGTAAATTTTAATTCATTGTCAACTATGGATGCTATTCCTTAATATTACGCTACTTCCTTTGAAAGGAAAGAAGGTGCCTATGTGCTTAACCTCTTTCGTTAGTGGTATTAATTAACATGCTAGCCGGCTCAAGACCGAAGACCTCCCTAAGCAGCTATGTTAGGAACATTTTATCATGTTTTGATGATGGCCATACTAGCTATTATAGCAAGCCTAAAATAAGTTAGTATTATCTGTATAAGTCTTTAATTAGAGTCTGACATGTTGCATAAGTTGAGTTAGACAAGTATTGTACTAGTTGGTAGGATGGCTAGGTAAGATAGAATTTCGGCAGAGTAGTAGCAGCCAAGTACCAGCAGAGAAGCATGAAGACACATGGACTGACTTATAACCAAGGAAGTCTGTGATGACCTTGGATAAGTCTAAATTATAATTCAAGTGATGAAATTCATTTTGTAAATATGGTGTACACTGATCTCACTCAAATCAAGGATCATTGAAGTACAATGACTCTTGTAAAATCAAAGAAAGAAAACAAGCAGTGAACCGGCAAAGTGAACTGTCTTGTGGGCTGAGTAAAGAAAAAGCAGTGAAGGAAGAACTAATCTGCTAAGTTAGCAGAAACACTTAACCGTTCAAGCAACAGTCAAGTAAAGGATGTGCAAAGCAATTCAAGCTTATTCAGAACGAGAAGAATTAAGGAATATCTAGAGGATCAAGCATTAAATGCATAATCAATCAAGAATCATTCATGGACGGATTTTATGATAGTCGTTTTGAAAAAAAAATCCGAATCACTGAAAACAAGGAGAATATAATCAAGGGAGAATCAAGAATTAAATCAAGGATTATTCTCAATATTAAATAGCCAACAGTCTGAAATTCAAATCAAGGATTATCACGGCTATAAATAGAAGCCATTGACAGACAGGAAAAACAACGATTGAATTACATAAGAATAAGCAGAAACTCTATCAATTTGAAAAGCCTTTTATCTGAAATGAAAGGACATATCTAGAGATCAACTCAGCAATCAGAGCTAAACTCCCCAATCAAGCACTGAGATTGATCAACAGAATCTGTGAATCCAATTCACACCAGTCAAGCAACTGAATCAAAGCCATTTGAGAAGGAGTTGTGTTAGTCATAGCTGCTGAAGGATTTGTTCTCAAGGAGCAGTGTTGAAGACTGAGTCACTGAATCTTTTTGAAGCTAGGGAGTGATAGTCTTGGAGATTGTGAAGCTTATGTAGCCACGGACAATCTAACTATTGTATCAGTGAAAACAATAGTGAATTCCTCCAATCATCACATGAGAAAAGTGGATTAAGGGATTACACCACTATAAACCTTTTGTGTCTATTTACTTTCAGTACTTTACTTTACTGCACTCACTGTATAATTAATACTTTGTGTGTGCATAACCTACTTTGAAATAGCATTAAAAGAAGGGATTTTTCAACTGTACAAAAGCTTTTATATTGATAAAAGTTTTTGAAACTCCTGTATAGTCATTCACCCCCTCTCTGACTATACTTTTACCCTTCTCTGTGACCAACAATTGGTATCGGAGCAGTGTTCCTAGTATCAGAACCTATTCAGATCTGATTTCTAGTAACAAAGAGATCACATATTTTTGAAGTAGTTTCCAAATTTGTGATTTCTAAATATATCTCTTATTTGTGCTTATGCATTCCTCAAATTTCATGTCTAAAGTTCATGTATTCAATTTTAATAATTTTGATGAATATAAAATAAGGATGTTGTCTCATCTTGCAGCAACTCAAGAGGAGATGCTGGATGTAATCAATGATGGCCCAATCAAGATCATGACTGTGATAGCCACAAGAGAAGATCAAGGAAAGGAAATAGGGAAACCTAAGAAAAATTAGACCAAGGATGATAGAAGAAGAGGAAAACTCGACTTTTTTGCACAAGATATGATCTTGAAAACTCTGGAGAATAACATGTTCATGAGGATCAAAGACGGCACAACAGCAAAGGAGATGTGGGATAAATTAGCAGTCATTAATGAAGGATCAAAAGCTGTTAAAGAATACAAATTGTCTATTGCAAAACAGAAATTTGAAAACTTCAAAATGAAGACTGGAGAATCCATTGATCAAATGGATAACCGATTTTCAAGCATCATCAGTGAACTGCAACAACTTGGACATACATACCCACAGAAGGAAGGTTGTCTGAAAATCTACCTGAAAGATGGAAGATCATCACATCAGTACTCAGAGGAACAATAAATCATGCAAACACCGATACTTTGCCTCTGATGCCTCAATTAAAGGCTCATGAATTTGAGTTAAACAGTGAAGATAGTGCACCAGCAGAGGCATACAAGGCCAGTGCACTATTGCGCCCCAGCAAAGCAAAATGGCTGATACAAGCAAGACAGATACACGAGAGATAAAAAAACATATTGCTTCATTTATTAAACGTTTTGACAGTTTTAGTAAGAAGAAACAATTCAAGGGAAGTTCATCATCAAACAAGAAGTCAAGCTCAAGCAATGACATGAAGAAAAATGATGATGGATCCAGATGTTTTAATTGCAAGAAGAAAGGTCACTTCAAGGCAGATTTCCCTGAAGAAAAAGACAAATATGAGGAAAAGAAGAAGTACAAAACAACAGAAAAGAGAAATAGCAAGAAGGCACTTAAAGCTGAAACCATTAGTGAAAAGAATGAAGAATCATCTGATAATGATTCAGATGATGACAAATCTAATAGCTCAGACAATGACAAGGCATATCTATGCCTTATGGCTAAGAAAGCTGATGAAACAGAGGTAATATCTAGTACATACTCATCATCTGCATCCACATCTGACACTGCACAATCTTCTATTCTCCCTTTAGATTCTGCAAACCTAATTCAAAATCTCATGAGTAAATATGAAGAAATTCAATTAAATCTTGAAATTCTGGAACAAGAATGTGAGAATCTGAGAGAGGAAAATAAAAGATTAATGAAAGAATTGGATGGAATGAAAGCTGAACCAACTAGTAAAGAAGTACACTTAACTGATGAACAAGCAGCAGATGATCACTCATCTGATGTTGATAGACCAGCTGAGAAAATCTCCCCACCAGTTAAGAGCACCACTACACCACTCATTGCACCAGCTTACAAACCCCCTAAAAGGTTTTGATCCAGATCTGGTCTTGGCTATAATAGCCAGGATGAGAAAGGAAACAATGGACAACACAATTTTGAATCAAGAACCAAAACTAGACCTAAATTTAGAAAAGGACTGACCATAGTTTCAACTACTCATCTTGCACCGGTCAAGTCAAAACCCAGTGTAGGGAAATAGCAGAGTAAATCATCAAACCAGCCAATCAAAGGCAAAGCCTTACTGAAAGGTAAGGGAAGACTTTACCCTTCAAAAGATTATTAGAATGTTGCACCCCTAAAATACAAGAAGAAACCGTTGCATGCTATGCAACATATGTTTAGGAAAAGCCAACCAAGGCATGTTCCTTTACACAGAAGCAGTATGAAAATAAGTCTCCTCCTGCATATTCGAGAGTGAAAAAGGATGCAAATGCACCAAAGAGTAGAGAATTGTATCAGAATGATTTCAATAAATATACAAGAAATATTTTTGCCATGCCTTACATATATGAAGTTGATGATTTCAACTATCTAAGAAGGAGATCCTTTGGATATACACATGGAATGAGGGGCATGACTGCTATTAGGTATGGACCCAAATAGTATTGGGTACCTAAACTTACTTAATTTGTTTTGTAGGATGTCTGGTATATAGACAATGGTGTTCCAGACACATGACAGGGAACAAAGGATGGTTGACTGACTTTAAAGCTTTTGACGGACCCAAAGTTATATTTGGAGGCAAAGAAAACCCCAGCAAAATTAAGGGGGAAGGCACAATGCTCAAGAACAATTTAAAGATTGAAAATGTGGCTTATGTTAAAGGATTGAATTTCAATCTTTTAAGCATCAGTCAATTCTGTGACAAAGGCTACAATGTGTAATTCAACAAAGAACGATGCAAAGTGATTCATAACCAAACAAGCACAGTTTTACTTGCAGGAAAAAGATAAGACAACATGTATGTGGTGGATTGGAAGACAACAAAACTAGAAACTTGTCTTCTTGTCAAGAATAAGCAATCAACCAGCTGGATTTGGCATATAAGACTGAACCATCTCAACTTCAAGAGCATCAACAAATTGTCAAAGAACAAGCTAGTTGAAGTCCTTCTAGAGATCACATTCAAAAAGGAAAGTCAATGTGATGCATATCAAAAAGGGAAACGGATCAAAAGCTCCTTCAAGTCAAAGCCTTAACATTCTTCAACAAGAATCTTACATCTTTTGCATACGGATCTTTTTGTACCAGTCACACCAATGACTGTAAGTGGAAATAAGTACACCATAATGGTGGAGGATGACTTTTCCAAATTCACTTGGACCATATTCATGAAAAGATAGACACTCAAAAAGCTACCAGATTTGCTGACAAGAATACAAAATGAAAAAGAGTTCAAGATCATCAAGATAAGATTAGATAGAGGCACAAAGTTCCTAAATGAAGTAATCAGAACCTACAATGAAGAAAATGGAGTACTTTATCAACTATCAGCAGCAAAGACTCCACAACAAAATGGTGTACCAGAAAGATGAAACAGAACACTCAAAGAAGCAGTTAGAGCCATGATAGTTGAAGCAAGCTTACCAAATAGATTTTGGACTGAACCATCAAATACAACATTATATACTCGAAATAGATCTATCATCAACAAACATCATAGAAAAATACCATATGAAATCTGGAATGGAAGAAAACCTAACATTTCACATTTGCATATGTTTGGATCTAAATGTTTTGTTTTGAACAGGAATCAGCCGCGTACTTTTGATGAAAAAGCTGATGAAGCAATCTTCATGGGTTACTTAGACTCTAGCAAAGCTTTTAGAGTGCTCAACAAAAGAACCTTGGTGATTGAAGAGTCAATTCATGTAGTTTTTTATGAACCAAATACAAATGGTGAAAGTCTACACAACCTTGAAGAAGAAGCTGTACAAGGACAAGTCTATATGAATACAACACCACCAGCCACAATCTTGGATCACACCTTTGGCAATCAAAATGGTGTACCAGCCAATACAACTCAAGAGGCACCAGCACAAGATCATGAAGTTGATGTACAAGCAGGGGCTATGGAAGAACCAAATCGAGAGCAACTTTAACCTAACTTGAACTGGCTAAGAGATCACCGTGAAGAACAAGTCACTGGATATATTCTTGCGGGAGTTAGAACCAAAAGACAACTGGAAAGTATGCTAAATTTCTTTCTATCACAGGTGGAACCCAAAACTATAGATGATGCAATTCAAGATGCTGATTGGATTACAGCCATGCAAGAAGAACTTAATGAATTTGAGAGAAATAAGGTATGGGAACTTGTTGACAGACCAGACATGGCCAACATTAATGGAACAAAATGGGTATTCAGAAACAAGATGGATAAACAAGGAACAGATGTCAGAAACAAGGCAAGGCTAGTTGCAAAAGGCTACTCTCAAGCAGAACGAATAGATTATGATGAAACCATTGCACCTGTAGCAAGATTGAAAGCAATCAAACTCTTTCTAGCTTTTGCAGAACCTAAAGACTTCAAAATTTATCAAATGGTTGTCAAGAGTGCAAGTCTGAATGGACTTTTGGAAGAAGAAGTTTATGTGGAACAACCACCGGTATTCCAACTCAAAGAGAAGGAAGATAAAGTGTACAAGCTCAAAAAGACACTATATGGACTCAAACAGGCACCTACAGCCTGGTATGAGACACTGTCACAATTCCTAATCAACAATGGAATTAACAAAGGGACTATTGACAAGACTCTCTTCAAGCTAGAAGAAGGAAAAAACACTATGTTAGTTCAGATCTATGTTGATGAAATCACCTTTGGATCAGAAGATGAAAAACTATGTGAGAAATTTGCAAATCTGATGAAAATCTAATTTCAAATGAGTATGATGGGCGAACTCAATAAATTTCTTTGTTTGCAAGTGAAACAAATGAATGATGGCATCTTTATCAATCAAGCCAAGTATACAAAAGACTTTGATGTGATACGATCCCAGGAGATTGACGAAAGGATCAATAGGAGCGGGAAACCCTAACCTAACTGGGCAGCAGTCTAGGAAGAGGGCCAAGAACAACTCAACGCTTATCTCAAGAATGCGGATAAGCTCTCGACAGGGGGTGCAATCTCTATGACAAAGTGATCACTCATTCGCAAGCGATGTTCTTGATCAATCATAGACCAAGGAAGAAGAGAAAACTCTCAATTTCAGTATAAAGATTTCATCATTGATTGATACAAGGAATTCCTTTATATAGGCTACAAAATAAATGACTAACCAACTCCTAATAAATGTGGGATAAATTGCATAGTAATTTTCGCCACTCTATTTTGCACTGAACCTTACCTGACCCAAATAAGCCCAAATGGCTTTTATTTGCTAAAAATAAACACATGGACCAATATACTAACATGTGGGCTACTTTTGACATGGGCCTAATGCCGTTTTATTGATAAAACGTCGATAAAATAAATTACAAAAAATGTCTCGGGACGGATCACATCATTCCCTCCCGGTTGGAAAGGATTCATCCTCGAATCAATAGGACGTCAGAGAATTGGGCAGCTTCACAAATCAAACTCGAACAACCCGCAAGCAGAAGCAAAGATATACCGGGATCAAATATGAAGTGGACAGATGACATCACAACAATGGTGCGTGGAACCAGGGGCGGATCTAAAGCCTTAGTAGGGTGGTCCACGGACCCCGCTAAAAAAAAATACTCTGCATTTTACCTATAGAAAATATTTCGGACCCCGTGAAAAAAATTATTTAGTGTGTTAAATATTTACGGATCCCGCTGAAAAAATGTTCTGGGTCCGCCACTGCGTGGAACGAACGAGGACGTCATCAATGCAAGAAAAGAAAAGTCTAACGGCTTTGGCCTCTACTTCCGTCTCATAGGAGAAAGAATTGAGATTGATGTCAAGAACACTCGGCGTAGAAGCAATGTAATCATAACAATATGGTGTAGGGGCTTCGTCAACACGCACATCAAAAGGATCCATAAAACAATGCACCGGTTTCTCACCACAAACTACCTGCAAAGATAAATCGGGAACCTCGGATGGTGTATCAAGAACCTCAGTATGCTCATCACTACTCTCAACAGGTTCTTCAACGGATGCCTCTTCAACGTCAACTATCTTGTCCACGCGATCCTCAACAATTGGCACATCAGTCACCTCCACCACACTATCACCTGCCTCATTTGACATCACCACTTCACAATCACGAACGATCACTTCGTTCTGCTCCCTAAGTGCAAACTCTTGCTGTATACGCTGCTGCTTAAGTTCAAACTCTTGTTACCTACATTCACATACCTTTTTCCATTTTTCCTGTCACTCGTTCCACTGACGGTCAAATTCCTGCCTATCCTTTATAAGCTTCTCATGTGTCTCAGCCGCACCTAACATGGCCTCCAATATAGGACACACTTGTGCTTTAACCCGATTCGCAATATCTAACCACAACCCTGCCAAAAAAAAACGACTTAGTCTTCGCCTCAGTCTCTTGTATATTAGCCTTGGCCAAAAGCATGACCAACTCTTGGTAATAAGCTGCAACAGAACGCTCGCCCTGTCGAATAGTTTGCAGTTCTTGATAATACTCATGAAAATAAGATTTAGGCACAAAGCGATCTTTCATCTCTCTTTTCAACTCTGTCCACGTAGTAATTTCATCTTCACGGCTACAATGCCGAGCAAAATTCAACTGCCTCAACAATATGATAGCATACCCGGTGAATTCTAATTGAGCTAACTTGAACTTCTACTCGGCAGAGTAGTTATTACATTCAAAAATCTGTTCCTTCTTTGATTCCCACTTAAAGTAAGCATCCGCATCCACTGAACCCGAAAAAGATGGCAACTTCATCTTAACTTGCCTCATATTATTATCCAATTGGTCATCCTCAGGAATAACAATGTTGTCGTTGGCACCCACATCACCTCCGTTACCACCATTCCTATTGCCACCGTTACCACCATTACCTCTCATCATTTCATTCACCCTGGCTGCCAATTCAGCCATGGCTTGGGGTAGTGCGGCCAAGCCATTCACAGTATGTTCGATTCTAGCCATTCTCTGATCTACACGGTCGGTTATCTCTCGTGTCAAGTTGTCTGACATTATCTTAAAATGACCATCCGTCACAGGCTCGTTATCCCCATGTCGCACCATCTTGTCTCACAGTCACTCGTGTTTGTCACTCACCCTCGTTCTCTGAGTAGTAGGATCACCCTTTGTTGAGCAAATCAGAATACGAGTAACCGACAAGTGAACCTAAGACCTACTACCTAGATGTGACCACTAGGATAAGGATGGAAAAGAGTGTTTGGAAGAAGGAAAATGGGTATAGAAGGAAGTACTAGTACAAGAATAGTTTGGCTATGCAAGAAAAACGATTCGGAAATTTTATTAATTTTTTTTTTTTTGGTCGAAAATCAGAAAGTGTCACACTGGGGATGTGACAGAGTCTGTTTTTTTTTTTTTTGGCCGACTAAAGGAAATAGAACAAATTAAAATACACAATTAGGTCAAACTATTTTTCCCTTTGCTTTTGGCTTTATACGGCAACAACTTGCAACTTGTGGCGAATAGGATGCAATAGATGGAATCCAATATATAGTCAAGAAGCTGGAAAGAAAAAAAAAATTTTAATTGTAATACTTTCGCTTCTTGTTTGAGGAACAGCGCAAGAAAGAAAACAAAAACTGAAATCTTTTTTTTTTTTTTTTTTGATGAATTCGATGAACAAGAAAAACAAACTACGGATATTTGATATGTTCATCGCTGAACTCTGCTACCAACTGATGCGATACGATCCCAGGAGATTGACGAAAGGATCAATAGGAGCGGGAAACCCTAACCTAACTGGGCAGCAGTCTAGGAAGAGGGCCAAGAACAACTCAACGCTTTGCTCAAGAATGCTGATAAGCTCTCGAAAAGGGGTGCAATCTCTACGACAAAGAGATCACTCGCTCGCAAGCGATGTTCTTCATCAATCACAGACCAAGGAAGAAGAGAAAACTCTCAAATTCATTATAAAGATTTCATCATTGATTGATACAAGGAATGCATTTATATAGGCTACAAAATAAATGACTAACCAACTCTTAAGCAATGTGGGATAAATTACATAGTAATTTTCGCCACTTTATTTTGCACTAAACCTAACCTGACCCAAATAAGCCCAAATGGCTTTTATTTGCTAAAAAGAAACACCTGGCCCAATATACTAACATGTGGGCTACTTTTGACGTGGGCCTAATGCCATTTTATTGATAAAACGTCGATAAATAAAATAAATTACAAAACAAATAAAATGTCTCGGGACGGATCACATCAGACATGATACACAAATATGGTATGGATACAAGTGGCACATCAGATACACCAATGTGTGCATGATTCATTCTTCGGAAAGATGAAACTGGAAAAGATGTTGATCAGAAGTTATATAGAGGGATTATTGGATCCCTACTCTACTTAACTGTAACTGCATGCAGACCTGATATTGCATTTGCAGTAGGGGTATGTGCAATATGCCATGCTCAACCAAAGGAATCTCACTTTCTAGCAGCTAAGAGAATCATCAAATATCTGAAGAACACAATCAATGTGGGAATTTGGTATCCAAAAGATGGAGGATTCAAACTAATATCATATTTAGACTCAGACTATGCTGGATTCATGATTGATAGGAAAAGCACTTCTAGATCTTTTGAAATGCTAGGCAGCAGACTAGTATCATGGTTTAGCAAAATGCAAAACTCTATATCCACATCAACAGCTGAAGCAGAATATATAGCAGCAAGCAGCTGCTGTGCACAAGTGTTATGGATAAGACAACAACTAATGGACTATGGATTAGAGGTAAAGGCAATTCCAATTATATGTGACAACACCAGGGCAATATATATTACTAAGAATCCAGTATTACATTCAAGAACAAAGCATATTGATGTGAGACATCACTTTATCAGAGATCATGTGGAAAAATGAGATGTAATCTTGAGATATATATCAACTGAAGATCAATTGGCTGATATTTTCACTAAACCAATCAGTCATGAAAGATTACGTAAATTGGGAACTGAGTTGGAATGATTGAAAATGATTAAGTTATAAAGAGCAGCTAATTGGAGTAATCAGCTAAGTAACTTCACCAGCTGACTGAACCTTTGCCTGCGCTCACTTGGCTTCACTTCACTTCACTTCACTGATTGTTATGAACAATTTTATATAGTAGCTCCGTAAAGAAGTCACTATACCGGCCTGGTGACCAGCAAAGTTACTCCACCGGTAAATATCTTGGAGAAAATAGCAAAGGGAAGTGTGAACAAAATCAACTTTATACACGTGGAATATTAGTTGATTTATGGAGAATAATCTTACGGAATATTACACACGTGGATTTTATATGGTAATCGTGGAAGTTATTTCTGTATCAAGGTATGACAGCAACACCTCGATTCCCGGGATTTATCATTAAATACCTCAATTCACTCTCCCACTACACTCAAAAACCGTGATTTGTATACACAAAATCATGCAATTACTTCTCCAAATCCTTCCATACTCAACCGCATTCACACTACCCAAAATTCTCCTATATAAACAACACTTAGAGATTTTCAGAAAATTTCTACGCTATTGCAATTCATAAACCCTATTTCTCTGAAAAATCGAAGTTTTACTCAAATTTCAAACTCTCAAACAATAGCTTCAACTACTCAAACTGGAAAACAATATGAGAAATCAATTGCTACCGGCACTTTCTTTCAAGATGAACACTATTTAAAGCTATGTGGAAATGATGAAGTGGCAAAACGATTGGCGGATGGATGCAAAAACTTAGTATGGCTGACTTTTCTCAATCCCCATATCCAAGGTGTCTGTTATGAAAGCCTTATTGCCAAATTTGTTTTTGGGCTATTTGCTGAAGAAGGTGTAGAGCCAGTGAAGATAAAATCTGTTGGAAATAAAATTTATATTTTGATGATAATTCATCATATTTATTCAATGTATTATTTTAACCTCATTGATGAAGTGCTGAAGCTAGTTGTTATAGTGAAAAGCTAAAAGATGTCTAGAACTGAATGTTTAGGTTTTACTAGAGTCTGATATTTGTATAAGTTACATCGGACAAAGCAATCGTAATAGTTAGTGTGTCGTAAAACGAAAAAGCTGAAGTCATCTAGAAAATCGAAATCACTAATACAGCAAACCGACTCGTAATACACCATATTGAATCAAGAACTAGGGACACAGACTCAGTTATTGAAGACTGAAGAACTGAGGGTTCAAACTCAGTTATGAAGATTACAAGTCGAGACTATGAAGTTAGACTTCAGGCAAGATTGTGGTGACCTGAACTGACTTTATGGATCTTGTATGAAGACCTAAGATTCATAAGGTCAATGAATTCTTAGATAATATTTACTTATGGTGTACTCTGATTAAGTCAATTATAATCAGATGAAAATGGAGTACTGATATTTGAAGAAGAGTAAAAACTCAGTTAATGCTCCAAGTCAGCCAAGAAACTGACAACTGACATTCTCAGTATAAAACTGATCAGGAACTCAGTTTTATATGTCAGCCATCCAACAAACAGATAGTACAGACAAACGTTACAAAGGAAGCGATTTTATTGGATGAGTTACTGACACATCAGAACGGTCAGAAAATATAGCCGTTACAAGATAGACGTTGATACAATTCGAATTCAATCCAGATGAATGTTGGACCTCACACTATAAATAGAGGACTTTGCACCAAGGAACAATACAATACAGAGATTTAACAAGAATCAACAAGCATTTTTGTGCATTAGTCTTTTTATTCGAATTGCTATCATCTCAGTGCTATAAAAAGATCATATCTAGAAATTCTTCAAGTGTTCAAGCTACACAGAATTTATCAAGAATCAGGCACTTTGAAGAACCACAAACAAGAATCAATTTGTTGATTCTCAGCCCAACTTTGATTCCATATCAAAGGTTTAGACTGTGAACCAAACCGGGAAGGTTTCGCCAAGGACAGTTGTTACAAGCAGTAGGGTAGACTGTGTTTGTGGCGGTAGCTGGTGAAGAGGCATACGTAACCCTTCAAGGACCAGTGTTCAAACAATTGAAGAGCAGCAATTCTACCTGTTCTACAACTGTTTAGATAGTGAAGCTAGGGATTAGCCAAGGACTATTGTTTAGGACTTTTTGTAACAGTTCACCTTAAGAAGTTCTAGTGGAATTTTGCTCCGCACCACAAGGGAAGAGAGGACGTATAGGATTACACCACCTGGAACCTTTATAATACTTGCCTTATTTACTTTACGCATTTATTTACTTACTCAGCATTTTTCTACAGCATTTTGATAATTGATTGTTATACACTTCACAGTTTACAAACTGACATTCTTCAGAATTCAGTTTAACACACTCAGCTTTCACATAGAATAACAAGATCAAGAAAAAGGCTAGAATTACATCCGCTGCCAGTTGACTCAGTTTTAAGCTTAAGTCAGCTTGACTTGAACTCAGCTTAGTCAGCTTAACTCCACACAAGTTTTAACTGAACCTTAATTTGTTCTAAATCCAGTTTTTAAGGACAGGTTTATTCACCCCCCCTCTAAACTTGTGTTAGCCTTTCCAAGGGACCAGCAATTGGTATCGGAGCGGTGTTTCTTTAACAAGTCATTGTTAAAAGCTCATTTGCTCGAAATCTCCTCTAGTTGTTCTCTTAAGAAAGCTTAGTTTCCAGTTATTAATCAATCAGTTTTCACTCACTCATAATGGATAACAATCAGTATGCAAGACAGATGCTTATGTGCAATATGGATAGATTTGATGAATATAAACGTCAAATGCAGGCTTTTCTAGCGGCTACTTCATGATGAGATTATGGACGTACTCACTGATGGACCAATTCAGATCACTCATATGCAAACTGTTGGTGGAGAGAAAGTTTGAGTTGCAAAGCCTAAAGCTGAATGGACCAGTGATGATCGCAAGCGAAACAATCTCAACAATGTTGCTATGGACTTTATCCTTAGAACTCTTGACAGCAACATGTATTTGAAGGTGAAAGAATGCACAACTGCTAAGGAAATATGGGACAAACTACAACTAGTTTGTGAAGGAACAGATTCAATCAAGGAAAACAAAAGTTTGAGAATTTCAAGATGAAATCTGGAGAGACCATTGACCAAATGGAAACAAGATTCAATGCTATCATTGATGAATTAGATCTTCTCACGATTGAATACTCAAAGAAAGTTATCAATACAAGAATCTTGAAGGCATTACCAATGTGATGGAAAATGAAGGTCACTGCTATGGAAGAATCTAGAAGACTTGACATAGAAGATTCATTCAAAATCTTCTCAGATTTGAAAGCTTATGAATTCAGTGAAGATTTTTCAAGTACAGCTGCAATAATTAAAGCTCTGGAAGAACCAAAGACCACAAAGACTTGCAAAGACATCAAATGATTCTCAAGAAGCATCCACAAATAATCTTCAACAGTTGGATGAAATGGAGGAACAAATGGCACTAATGATGAGCTGAATCAGAAGGATGAAGAATGGTCATCCTGTAACCCAAAAATTCATTAAGAAGACTCCTGAGAAAAGAAAAGACGATGAATATCTCTGTTTCAACTGCAAGAAGCCTGGACATTATAAGGCTGAATGTCCAGAACTGATCAAGAAGACTCCGCCAAGAAGAGTTGGAAGAAGAGCACTCCTTGCTGGAGACGAGTCTGACTATGAAGCCGGTACTGAAAGATTATCAGATGACACAGCTTTAATGGCACATATGGAAGATACAAATGAGGTATGTGAATCAAATTCTAAATACTCTTCAGCTCAGATTTCCATGCAGAATGCATGTTCTTCGACTGCTGACTCCAATCCAAAAAATCTAGAATTAGAAGAAACACTTGACGAATTGATGAATCAGCTAGTAACTATTCAAGCTGGTTATGAATCAATTAAAGCTGAGAAAGAAAGGCTAATTCTTGAAGTTGAAAGATTGAAGTCTGAACTAAAAATGTTGAAACTGACTAAAACTGATAAAGAAAAGATTCAACATCACGCCATCTTTGCAATAAGCAAAAAGAATCGAATCATTTGCTCAATCTAGTTCAATTACTAGATTCAAATCAGGAAAGCCGCATGGAGACAAAACAGGCTTAGGATTTGATACACATCAATCTTCTAAGGATAAAACTAGCAAGGCTGCTAAACCTAATATCACAACTGGTATTAAGTTTGTAGCTGAACAACTTCCACAAACCGAGAAAATTGCTGAACCAGTAAAGCCAGTATCACAAAGGATAAATCAATTTTCTAAGAAGACAACTATATCTACCAACAAAGGTAAATCAGATGGTAGATCAGTTGTATCTAAAGGAAACCGAAACGGCAATCAATTGCCAGATCCACAAAAACCAATCAAGTCAAGAACCAGAAAAATTACAATCAAGGTAAATCCAAGAATGTCAATCATTCAAAGATTCACACATTCAGGAGGAAAAGGAAGGTTATATCCCACTGATGATGATTGGAATTTTACTGCATCTATTAACAAAACTGATAATAACATTCATTCCAGACAGAAAACTTATCATAAGTTTCAATTCAAAACTCAGCAGAGAGCTAATCTCAGTTCTTAAGAAGAGTACCAAGGTCAGTCCAGACCTCAGTACAGAAGGAATGACGGTTATTACTAAAGCTTCAATAATAGAAAGCATCATGGAAATAAGTTTCAGTCAAAAGATCTGAGAGATCATATAAATAAGACACAGTCCAAACATAGAGACTATGGGAGTGTGGCTTACATATATGAAAACAAGTGCAACAATATCCGAAGAATCCCAAAAGGATATATTCCCAGAGTTGTACTGACAACTGACCCCCATGGACCCAAACAGAGTTGGGTACCTAAATTTTTTTAACTTTTACTGCAGGATGTATGGTACTTTGACAGTGGTTTCTCAAGACACATGACGAAGAGCAATGACTGTCTTAGTAATTTTATTGCAACAGATGGACCAAAAGTCAATTTTGGAAGTAACGACAAACCTGGATACACCAAAGGATATGGTACCTTAATCAGGAATGGACATACAATCAAGAATGTATCTTATGTAGAAGGATTACATTACAATCGCTCAAAGACTGATCAATTACGTGATATGGGATACAAAGTCACTTTTGATAAAGAATTCTGCATTGTCGTCAGCGAAACAACATTTCAAGTTGTTTTAGCCGGAAGAAGAAAAAAGAATATGTATGTAGTAGATTGGACAAGCGCCCGTTCTTTGAAACTCGCTTGCTTGTGCATACCAAATTAGAAATCAACTGGTTGTGGCACAAGAAACTGAGTCATCTAAACTTTGATGACATTAACACACTTGTCAAGACACAGCTAGTCATTGGATTACTAGAAATCTCATATAAGAAGGACAGCTTATGTGATGCGTGTCAACAAGGAAAACAAACAAAAGCAAGTTTCAAGACCAAGTCTCAGCATTCAACAACCAGAGTACTAGAATTATTACACATGGATTTATTTGGACCTATTACACAAATAAGTATCAGTGGCAAGAAATACACATTGGTGGTGGTAGATGATTTTTCAAGATACACTTGGGTTATCTTCTTAACCAAGAAAAGTGAAACCAAGCAAAGACTTACAGAATTACTTAAGAGATTTCAGAATCAGAAATGAGTATCAGTTGTGAAGATAAGATCTGATAAAGGAACTGAATTCCTCAACAATGTGATTATTGAATATCGTGAAGAAAATGGTGTTTTACACCAACTTGCTGCCACAGGAACACCTCAACAAAATGGTGTAGCTGAAAGGAGAAACAGAACACTCAAAGAAGCAGGAAGGACGATGATCTGTGAAGCAAAACTACCTGAAAGATATTGGACAGAAGCAGTTAACACAGTCTGTTATACACATAATACCGCTCTCATGAACAAAAGGCATGAGAAGACTCCTTATGAAATTTGGAACGGAAGAAAACCAAATGTTTCATACTTTCATGTTTTTGGAAGCAAATGCTTCATACACAATAATGGGAAAGATCAACTTCATGTTTTTCATTAAAAGTCGATGAAGGAATTTTTCTAGGATATTCAAGTGTCAGCAAAGCTTTTAGAGTACTAAACAAAAGGACACTTAAGCATGAGGAATCAATACATGTAGTATTTGATGAACCAAACTTCCCTGGTGAAACAAGCGAAGATGCAGACGAGAACCGGTTTCTCGGTCTCGATTTACGATCATGCCAAATCGATTTGATTGACATTAGGAGACTACAAATTTCAGAATCTTCAGATCCAGATCAGTCTCAATTTCCAACTACTCAACAACTTGAACAACATGATTCTAATTCAGTTGAAGAAACTCAAGAACCAGTTCTTGTAAAACAAGTCAAACAAAATGCAAACCCTTTGATGCAAGCACCCGTTCATCAATGGATGAGAGATCACCCTGAAAAACAAGTTATTCACGATACTCAAACAGGGATTCGAACAAGACATCAACTAGATGCAATGATTGCATGTTTTCTATCTCAATCTAAACCTAAGGAAATTGAAGAAGCTTTGAAGGATCCAGACTGGATACTAGCTATGCAAGAAGAACTCAATGAATTCGAAGAAATCAAGAATGGGAATTAGTGGAAAGACCAGATCATGTGAATATCATTGGAACCAAATGGGTCTTCAGAAACAAACTTGATGAAGATGGGAATATCATCAGAAACAAAGCTAGACTTGTAGCTAAAGGATATTCTCAAGCAGAAGGCATAGACTTTGATGAGACTTATGCACCAGTTGCAAGATTAGAAGCAATCAGGCTATTTCTCGCATTTGCAGCTCACAAAAAGTTCAAAGTATATCAGATGGACGTTAAAAGCGCATTTTTGAATGGAATTCTTGAAGAAGAAGTGTATGTTCAACAACCACATGGATTCGAGATCAAAGATCAAGCTGATAAAGTTTTCAAACTATGGAAAGCTCTTTATGGACTTAAACAAGCACCAAGAGCTTGGTATGAAACTCTATCTCAGTTTCTAGTGGATAATGGATTTATCAAAGGAACAATCGACAAAACATTATTCAGGATGAAAAATGGAGAAAGCACTCTACTTGTTCAAATCTATGTTGATGATATCATTTTCGGATCAGAAAATGAACAGTTATGTGAGAAATTTGCAAGTTTAATGAAGAGAAAATTTCAAATGAGTATGATGGGAGAATTAAATTATTTTCTTGGATTACAAGTCAAACAATTAGATGATGGAATTTTCATTCACCAAACCAAATATACAAGAGAACTTATCCAAAAGTTTGGTATGGAGAAAATAACTGGAATTTCTATACCAATGGGGACCAACATCAGGCTAGATGAAGACAAAGAAGGCAAAGATGTTGATCAAACACTTTACAGAAGAATGATTGGAAGCTTACTCTATCTTACAGCAAGTAGGCCAGATATATCTTTTACTGTCGGTGTATGTGCAAGATTTCAGTCAAAACCAAAAGAAAGTCATCTCACAGTTGTAAAAAGAACATTGAAATATCTAAAAGATACAGATGGAGTTGGAATTTGGTATTCAAAAGAAGGAGAATTCAAGCTGATATCTTATTCAAACTCAGATTATGCTGGATGCAAAGTGGATAGAAAGAGCACTTCAGGCACATGTCAGTTGTTAGGAAATAGACTTGTGTCATGTTTTAGCAAAAAGCAAAATTCTATCTCAACTTCAACAGCTGAAGCAGAGTATATAGCAGCTAGAAGTTGTTGTGCTCATGTATTATGGATTAGACAGCAATTAAGAGATTATGGAATAGAAGAATGAACAATTCCTATAATGTGTGACAACACAAGTGCAATTGCAATTACTGACAATCCAGTTTTACACTCAAGGACAAAGCACATTGTTGTGCGTCACCACTTTATAAGAGATCATGCAGAGAAAAAGGATATAACAGTTCTTTATGTACCTACTAAAGACCAGTTGTCAGATATCTTTACAAAGCCATTGGACAAAGAAAGATTTGCCAAACTAAGAACTGAGTTGGGGATAATCAAAGTCAGTTAAATCAGTTAAGCCAGAGATTCGTCAAGGGGATTAATCTTTGTTATGTTGGGTGAGCTCACTTAACAGATTAGTCATTGACATCAACAATCTCAAACTGATTAACCGAAATTGAGAATTTGACAGAACTACAAGTTCATTCTTAAACTGACCTTAGCATCAGTTTCTACTCCAGTCAAATTTAGTCAAAGGTTGATATGATAAAATCAACAGCAGTTATATCGCATTTGATTACTGCAGTTCTTTTTGTCAGAATGTTGCGTGTACACCCCACGACTGTCCGAACATTACATGCATCGGTTACCCAAACCATCATGGAATTTCAAAAGTTGTACTACTCAACCGTCAGTATATCCTACCTATTTATTCAACCCTCGTTCACACTATTTTCAATCAAATTTCAAATTCTTCGTCTCTTTCCTAAAAACAGAATCAGACTCTTCACAATCCTTTCCTCTCAAAAATTAATTTTTGTGATCACACCCAGATATGGCTACTTCAGATAAATCAAAACAAGAAAGATTGATCATTGAGTTAGATGAATTTTCACTCGATATCTATGAAGCAATGTGCAACAATACTCTGATGGTAAGTTGGATTTGTAATAAAATCCAGAAACAACCAGGTCTGAGAAATCTTCTAGAAGTTAAATTCAACGAACTACGTGATGTGGAAGGAATTTTGCAATTTTGGGAGAATATGCGATTGATACGAAACTCTCTGATCACTACAGTTCATGGAGATCGTATTGTTGTCAATGAAAGAGTTAGGAAGTCACTATTTGGCTTCACAGATTCATCTGTGACATCAATAGATTTGACTGCTCTACCATTGCAAAAAGAAGCTTTTTGAAGCAACTTACTTTTTCTAAGGAACCAGTAGGAATTGATAGTCATGTTTACAAACTCAAGCCAGAATTTGCGCACCTCAGCAGATGGCTCAGCAAACATGTCATTGGAAAATCCAAAGGAATCAGTACAATATCCGAAGAGAATATTTATCTGATGAACATAATTTGGGACGATATAGAATTCAATTGGGCAGGTTATATAGTCAATCAGATAAAGAAACAACATTTAGCTGAATTAGAAAGTGTATGAAGAGCTCAAACTGAAGGTCAAGCAACTGTTGGCAGATTCAGACTGAAGAAGACACTCAGTGGAATAATTCAATTTTATCTGGTGAAACTGAAGGAAGGGAAGAAATCAAGACAGGCTACAGAGGAAATCGAAGCTGTAACAAGAACAACTTCCCAACCTGAAACCAGGTAGAAAACTGTGTCTCAGCAGGAAGCTGAACACAAAGGCATCAAGCGCAAAGCAGAATCAGCAGAAGAAAGATCAGTTGTAAGATGTTTGTACCCAGGAACTTCAAGTAAGACATCACCAACTGAGGGGGAAAAACAACAACTGACAACAGAAGTTACACAAGAAAGTATCACTACTGACCATGCTTCTCAGTTACAAGACCAATCAGATCAGCAACCGTCTCAGTTTTTGAAGCGGATAGAATCATCAAGCTTATGAAAATGAAGCTTAAACCAGAAGATTCTCGTGATGTCAGTCTATAGACTGAAGAGAAACTACTCTTGGAGAAATTGGAAGTTAGAGATCTATACACTCTGTTTCCTATTTCAGAATTTCATGAAAACTGCTTCAAAAGATTCACTGAACTAGCACAAAGAAGAGAATCAACCACATCATCCACGCCCAAAGTCACTTCAAAGAACAAGGATGATGATGACAATGATGAATCAAGAAAAGAAGATGATGTAACTACAGGTTTGCAAACAGAAACTCAACCGCAACCTCTAGCTACGCAAACTGTAACACAACAAGAAGATTTTCCAGTTGGAGATCAGACAACTGACAATCAGCAAGCAGCTGATGAAATTGATAAACAACAACTTATGATCATTGAAGATGATACTCAGTTTAAGGATCAAACAAAAGTCACATATGATCCTTCTGACATCCTAACAAAGGATGAGTTGGCCAAAGTTAATGAAAATTTGAAGATCGTGCTCAGTCAAAAAGATACACAAAACGGCCTTTTATCAAACATCTTTGGATACCTGGATTATTGAACTAGAACAGATGTTTCAGTTCATGCAAGACTAGAGATGATCCACAAGTCAAGTTCAAGTTCTGCTTCAGAAATTTTGTTACTCAAACAAAAACTTGAAGACTCAACCGCAGAGATGAAGCGGGAAAGCAGATGCACACAGGCTCACTGGCATATGAATCAGCACATTTACGGGTTAGAAACTCAGCATAAGGAAGTACTTGCTTCTCAGCAACGTATATCAGCCGATCAACAAGCTACCCATGCTCTGGTAGATCACTTATATGATGCCAAAAAGGGGGAAGCTGAAGAAGAAAAGCTGAAGTTACTTACAGAAATGAAGCGACTTGAAGACGAGTTGGAAAGATACAAATCAGATCCAAAATTCTTAAAGAAAGAGTTAACTGATGAGCAGCTCATTGAAAAATATAGTCAACTTGGAGACAGAAGAGTTACTCTAACAAAGGATATGTGGATGAAGTTTATCAAAGATCACAACCCTATCAAAGCCAAGTACAAGGATAAGACTATTGAAGAATCCTTGAACTACTTCCTGTCTGATAAATATCATGATCAAAGATGACACAACACAAGAAGAATCAGAGGATTGATGATAAACTGAAGATTAAAGACAAGACTGAAGAAATGAAAGCTGATATAGTAGAATTTGAAAAATACTACTTGAAAGAATCAGGCTTACCAAAAATATTTATATGGAGGAAATAGAAGGAAGGAAGTCAAGTTGACTACAACAAGACATTTTCAAAGGAAGACTCCAAGCTAGAAAATGACTATCGTATGTATGACAAACAAATGAAGTTTATCTCAGTGCAACAAAAAGCAAAGAAAAAGCTTAGTCTTTAATCACAACTATTTGGACTAAATGTAACTATTCCAGTTTTTGCTCATTCTAATTAAATCCATTTTTCCAGTTTTACATTGTTTTGATCTTTAAGCTTTTCTTTTAGGGAGAGTTTTGGCATCATCAAAAAAAGGGAAATGTTTGGAAATAAAATTTATGTTTTGATGATAATTCACCATATTTATTCAAAGTATTATTTTAACCTCATTAATGAAGTGTTGAAGCTCGCTGTTATAGTGAAAAGCTAAAAGATGTCTAGAACTGAATGTTTAGGTTTTACTAGAGTCTGATATTTATATAAGTTACATCAGACAAGCATTGTAATAGTTAGTGTGTCATAAAACTGAAAAACTGGAAGTCATCTAGAAAACTAGAAATCACTAAGACAGAAAAACTGACTCAGAATACACCAGTATTGAACTGAAGAACTTAGTGACACAGATTCAGTTATTGAAGACTAAAGAACTGAGGGTTCAAACTCAGTTATGAAGATTACAAGTCGAGACTATGAAGTTAGACTTCAGGCAAGATTGTGGTGACCTGAACTGACTTTATGGATCTTGTATGAAGACCTAAGATTCATAAGGACATTGAATTCTTAGATAATATTTACTTAGGGTGTACTCTGATTAAGTCAATTAAAATCAGATGAAAATGGAGTACGGATATTTGAAGAAGAGTAAAAACTCAGTTAATGCTCCAAGTCAGCCAAGAAACTCACAACTGACATTCTCAGTATAAAACTGATCAGGAACTCAGTTTTATATGTCAGCCATCCAACAAACTGATAGTACATACAAACGTTACAAAGTAAGCGATTTTATTGGATAAGAGTTACTGACACATCAGAACGGTCAGAAAATATAGCCGTTACCAGATAGACGTTGATACAATTCGAATTCAAGCCAGATGAACGTTGGACCTCACACTATAAATAGAGGACTTTGCACCAAGGAACAATACAATACAGAGATTTAACAAGAATCAACAAGCATTTTTGTGCATTAGTCTTTTTATTCGAATTGTTATCATCTCAGTGCTATAAAAAGATCATATCTAGATTTCTTCAAGTGTTCAAGCTACACCAAATTTATCGAGAATCAGACACTTTGAAGAACCACAAACTAGAATCAATTTGTTGATTCTCAGCCCAACTTTGATTCCATATCAAAGGTTTAGACTGTGAAGCAAACCAGGAAGGTTTCACCAAGGACAGTTGTTACAAGCAGTCGGGTAGAATGTGTTTGTGGGGGTAGCTGGTGAAGAGGCATACGTAACCCTTCAAGGACCAGTGTTCAAGCAATTGAAGAGCAGCAATTCTACCTGTTCTACAACTATTAGATAGTGAAGCTAGGGATTAGAAAATGACTATTGTTTAGGACTTTTTGTAACAGTTCACCTCAAGAAGTTCTAGTGGAATTTTCCTCCGCACCACCGGGGAAGTGAGGACATACGGGATTACACCACCTGGAACCTCTATAATACTTGCCTTATTTACTTTACGCATTTATTTACTTACTCAGCATTTATCTACAACATTTTGATAATTGATAGTTATACACTTCACAGTTTACAAACTGACATTCTTCAGAATTCAGTTTAACACACTCAGCTTTCACATAGAATAACAAGATCAAGAAAAAGGCTAGAATTATATCTGCTGCCGGTTGACTCAGTTTTAAGCTTAAGTCAGTTTGACTTGAACTCAGCTTAGTCAGCTTAACTCCACAAAAGTTTTAACTGAACCTTAATTTGTTCTAAATCCAGTTTTTAAGGACTAGTTTATTCACCCCCCCCCCTCTAAACTTGTGTTAGCCTTTCCAAGGGACCAACAAAAATCGTTGCCACAGTCAACAACAATGATGTGGTAATTACACCAAAAATTATCCACCAACATCTCAAGCTCCGAAACGAGGGGCATTCAAAAGTTAGTTTTGTCCAACAAGACTTCAATGCTCTGTGGATAGAGATTGGAAAGAATGCTACAGTAGCAAACAAGAAAAAAATTTCTTAGATCTGCCTTAAATAAGCCCTTCAATGAATTCAGTGCCCTAATTGGAAATAATATTGAAGGAAATCTAGGTGCCATGAATGCCATGATAGAGGCCAGAATGCGACTTATGGAAATTATTTACAATTTTCTGGAGTTCAATTGGGCCACCTATTTTTTTCTAAGAATCAAAGAGCAAATCCAGGGAGAGGCCAATGCTGCTAAAAAGGGGATGGCAGAAGGCTAGAGGATAAAGGGGATATTCAGGGTAAAGAAGTCCCATGGGATTCAACTACACTATCTGATGCAATGTCTACAAATACATGTTGTAAAACTCCACAAACTGCATGACTCCAAAGTCATGTTTACCTATGTCAAACAACAAAAGGTAGCAGGAGGTGGAAAGAGAAAGCAAACAAGAAGCAACACCCCTGGTCAAATAAAGAAACAAAAGGTTCAAAGAAATTTGGACAAAGAAGATTTTGGATAATTAGTAGATGCAGAAGAGGAAGGGGAAATAGAAGAAGAACCAGAACAACTAGAGGAAGAAGGTAGTGGTGATGATGACCGAATGGAAAATGAAAATGGTGAAGAAGAAAATTGAGATGATGATGAGACTCTAGAAGAACCAGCAAACATATTTGCAAGAGATACCGACGACAGAATTGCTGCATATGTCGAATGGAAGTAGGGAAATTGAAGATTTCAACCTCAAAATTCTGAGCATATGTTTGCCGAAGAAGATTGGTTCTTTGGTTTTCCTAGGAATCACAACCCCAGTAGGTCTACTTGATGAATCACCACTTTAGGACACACATATACGGCGAAAGCAAAAATGCATCAGACATCTGAGGAATAAAGTGGCAAATCTGATGATGATGATAGTGATGATCATGCTGATGATGATGGTAATGCTCCAAATGATGATGATGATGCTGGCCAACATAAAGAGAATGAGAAAATAGCAGATGCAATTGATGATGACATCACCTTAAGTGCATTTCTGCAAACACAAGGACCAGCAAAGTACACACCACCTGCTAAGATAACACCATCAGGATAACAAGATGATCGGCAGAATAAGGGAGCTGATACCACCCTTGAGCCAGCTCTCCATGCTTCACCACTATCTACAGAAATATTAGCTAATCCAACAGTAGTGTTGGATACTGGATCAGCTACTGCCATTCCAGTAAAGACAACTCCCGGCAAAGAGCGAGGGGAATAAGAGAAAGTGTTGCACCTGAAATAATTTCTACTCAAGTCCTTGAAGAAGCAGACACATGTGTTGACATCATCCTGCCGATAGCACACAACCAGGAATAAGCTAAGATTCCGCCCACTCTGCCGCAGCAGAACAACGCACAGCAAAGAGAGCCAGAGCCAGCTTTTCTCCGTCAGAAATTTGCTCAACTTCCTACTGGCATATCAAATTAGGCTTTTCAAAATGCAGTAGATCTGTTGATTGATGAACTGGAACAACAAACAATGTATCTCAGATCCATGACTACAACCTTCAAAGATGGAAGCCAATCAATATAGAGAAGATTTCAAGATGTTGCTGAGTACATTGATGCACAAAACATTGTTGTGCAAAGGCAGGGTGACTTGATGCGCCAAATGAATATAATCTTCACCAACAATCTTGTAGGAATCAGACAACATGTCTCACAGGAGAATAAAGAAATGGCAGCAACATTTGGCCCCAGATTTCAAAGTGTGACCGAAAAGTTGACTAATCATGAATAAAGATTCACTTCGATTGAATCCAAACTTGATACTCTGATTGGTACAACTGAAGCTACAAATAGCATCTTACAGCAACAAAGGGATGGTGCTGCCAAAAAGGTGGAAATAGATGATAAGCCTGAAGGATCCACAGTTAGACCCCCAAATTTTACTGAAGAACAGCTGAGAGCAAGAGACAGAGAAATAAAAATCAGAGCTGAAACTGAAGAACAACAAAGAAAAGCTTGGGAGGAAAGGGAAAGGGCCACAAATGAACCTTGTATTGGATTCCCTCATCCTATCCAAAGAAGAGATAATGACAGAGATTGATCTTGAAATCAGTTGAGATCTAGTCAACCAAGAGGGTCTACAAGACCACACAACAGAGGCAGCAACAGTACTAGATATGCTAGTGAGAAAAGAACATTCACTACTCATAGAAACATGCAAGAATATGATGCTGAGATATTGGACAATGTGAGAGAGTTTTTAGAGTTCGAGATAGTCTGCATCCAAACCAAAAGCAAGATGAAGCATGGGCAGATTTGCTAAGCTATTATGATGAGAAGATGAGAGCTGATATGGCCAAAGTTAACATTGATGTCAAGAGAGTATATGCGTCACTCAAGCAAAGAACTAGATCTGGCTCAACCAGCAGACCAAATCAGGCTATACCCCTTGCTGTAAAAGGACAAGAAGATCTATCCAGTGAACAACAGGTAGATTTCAACAACATGGTAAAATTCTTCAGTCCTATGGGGAGAATGGACCATCCAGAAGAATGGGGTCTGTTTAAGAGTCTTAAATTTGCTGACTCCCACATTGCTGAAGCTAAGGATAGACTTGAAAATTACTTTGAAGAGCCCAAGGGTAATGAGATTATGCCTGACTTCCACAGACTCATCAACAAGAGAGTATTTCTTGGCATCTCTGAACCCAATGCTATGGCATACTGGAAGTGGAAGTTCCCAGAAATTGGCTAGAAATACTTAGAAGGGATTCAGACTACAAAGTTCAAGAGGTACAAAGAGAATCTAAGAAAAATGTAGATGTAGCATTCTGATTCGCTTTTGAACTTACTTTTATTGCCCCTGAATGGATGAATAAAATATCTGAGTTTCATTTGGTATAATTATGAAAATTTGCACACTTATGTTCAGGCTTATGAGGGTTTTGGCATCATAAAAAAAGAGGAAATTGTTAGGAACATTTTATCAAGTTTTGATGATGTCTATACAAGCTATTATAGCAAGCCTGAAATAAGTTAGTATTCTCTGTATAAATCTTTACTTAGAGTCTGACATGTTGTATAAGTTGAGTCAGACAAGTATTGTACTAGTTGGTAGGATGGCTAAGTAAAACAGAATTTCGGTAGAGTATAAGCATCCAAGTACCAACAAAGAAGCATGAAGACACATGGATTGACTTATAACCATGGAAGTCTGTGATGACCTTGGATAAGTCTAAATTATACTTCAAGTGATGAAATTCATTGTGTAAATATGGTGTACATTGATGTCACTCAAATCAAGGATCAATGAAGTACAAGGACTCTTGTAAGATCAAAGAAAGAAAACAAGCAGTGAACCAGCAAAGTGAACTGTATGACGGCTGAAGCAGTGAAGGAAGAACTAATCAGCTAAGTTAGCAGAAACACTTAACCGTTCATGCAACAGTCAAGTAAAGGAACTGCAAAGCAATTCAAGCTTATTCAGAATGAGAAGAACTAAGGAAGATTCAGAGGATCAAGCATTAAATGCATAATCAATCAAGAATCAATCTAGGACGGATTTTATGATAGACGTTTTGAATAAAATCCGAATCACTGAAAACAAGGAGAATACAATCAAAGGAGAATAGAAAATTAAATCAAGGATTATTCTAAACATTAAATAGCCAACAGACTGAAATTCAAATCAAGGATTATCAAGGCTATAAATAGAAGGCATTGACAAACAGGAAAAACAACGATTGAATTACATAAGAACAACAGAAACTTTGTCAATTGAAAATCCTTCTATCTGAACTGCAAGGACATATCTAGACATATGTAGAGATCAAATCAGCAATCAGAGCTAAACTCCCACATCAAGCACTGAGATTGATCAACAGAATCTATGAATCCAATTCACACTAGTCAAGGAACTGAATCAGAGCCATCTGAGAAGGAGTTGTGTTTGTGATAGCTACTGAAGGATTTGTTCTCAATGAGCAGTTTTGAAGACTGGGTCACTGATGCTTTTTGAAGCCAGTGATTGATAGTTTTGGAGATTGTGAAGCTTGTGTTTCCAAGGACAATATAACTATTGTATCAGTGAAAACAATAGTGAATTCCTCCAATCATCACATGAGAAAAGTTGATTAAGGGATTACACCAATCTGAACCACTATAAACCTTTGTGTCTATTTACTTTCAGAACTTTACTTTACTGCACTTACTTGCTGATTAATTCATACTTTGTGTGTGCATATCCTACTTTGAAGTAGCATTAAAAGAAGGGACTTATCTGCTGTACAAAAGCTTTTATATTGATAAAAGTTTTTGAAACTCCAGTATAGTCATTCACCCTCCACTGACTATTACCCTTCTCTAGGACCAACAAGCTATCGTGGATTGACAAGCACGTTCCTAAGGATCGATCAAAAGTATGTCCAAACTAACACTTCACTTTATCATCCTTCATGTTAATTTATGATGACATGTAAGTAGTTGATTAGGCTGCATATAGTAAATTAAATTTGTCAATCAGACGTACCTAGCACCGATTATCATGAAATAGAATTTACTAGGTGTCCCGCAATTACGATAAAGACTGTCGCACTTGCGGAAGAACGAAACCTCTATTTCATGATTTCTTCACCAACAATTCAGATATATACACATATGGAGAAAAATAGATCAACTACTACATAGTTGAACTAATATACGCAATCAAATCATACTAATCACACAAGAAAATAACGACAGGTCCACATCTAGATAGCCAAAAAATCATACCCTCAAAGACGAGTGCAGATCCTCCGTAGATTGCTCCTTACACGGCGAATCTATCTGATCCAAGACTAGAACTCATAGAGAAATAAAAGAACAAAAGAACTTCTATTGAATATAATGTATTTGCCTTGTGGAAAATTGTACATTGAATTCCGAGGCTGATGCCTCTTATTTATAGTTACATAACCGACTTAGCTAACACTAGAAACTACCCCTCATCCAAGAAAACATGTTTTTGAGGCGTTTGGATCTCTCGCGACTGCGGAAGCACCTCACGCAACTAAAGGGGTATTTTCGTCATTTTCCGTACGGACGACTTAACTGAAGGTTCTGGAACACCCTAGGCCCGATTCTTCTATCCAGTCCATTGTATAATCTATACATGAACTTGGCCCAAATATCGTACTTGAAAATAGTCGAATAATACATGCAATAATATCGAATCGTGGAGTATTAACGCTAAAGGCAAATTACTAGATCATTAACCCAAAATGTGACATTTGCTACAAATGGTTCTTATAAATGGTCAAAAACAACTACTTTTAGCTTAGAATGGGTGAAATGTTTAAGCCGTAAGATGTATCATTTTGAGTGTCATCAACTACCCCCACTAGCCTTTTGCTCATCCTCGAGCAGAGTATCAAGGCGGAATGTACCTCCAAAAGTGATCCCCATTAACTACCACACATTCAATAAGGATTTCAGGCAAAACATGTATCATGCGACAATCCATAAATTCCCCATTAATCAGTACCTACCAATGCATCAATGTGTCATGTGATAAATCTTTCGTGAAAGTGCATTCGCAAAAAGAATAGAGTCATAGCGACCCCACAATCTTAACTTACCTAAGTGCATACTTGCTTTCAGACATAGGAAAACAACATGAAACCTCAACTAGGCCGAGTGCACTTGGGGACCGATTACTACTCAAAGGTCCTCTGTTGTTTTTATTTTTATGTGAGGGTTATGCGTCTTACGCTCTGAGTTTTCTTCCCTTGCTGCCTTGATGCTTTTCGCACCTTTTTTCTTCTTTTTCTTTTTCTTGGCAGATTTCCTCAATCTTTTTTCTCTGTCACTCACAAGCCCGTTTTATCCCATTTTACCGTTTATGGCATTATGATTGCTACCATCATCAACAATTAGTCAAAGTATATCCACCGACAAGTATTCATTCTCGGTGTGAAAAACTCTTCATCTCATATAAATACTTCTCACTCAGATTGTGTGCTCAAAAATTGAATGCAAATGGCATAATATCAATTAATAAGTCATTACTTCATGTGACATATTACATGCCTCTTCTTCCATACTAAACTAAATGTTCTATAATCAACTTCAAATCATTCCTGGGCCTCTTTTCTACCGATTCCTTACTCGAGACATGCAATAGACAAGCTAAAAATAGTGTTAATAATTTTCAAAACTATCAACTTTTTTCAATTACAGGCTAAGACCGCCTACTACCCCCACTAGTGTAGACATTGTCCCCAATGACTATAAAAATGGAAAAAGAGAGAAGGTACTTAGATCTGGAATTGGTTGTCCAAGTATCTTAGTGAATCGTTGAACGTGACTGGAGTCAATCAGTTCCTAGTTGCTCCATTAACCTGTATCTCAAATTCTCCAAAAATGTTTAGTAACATGCAAAGGGCAATAAGGCAATAAGGTGGCGGTAATTGTACATACTCAAGGAATGTGCAAAAATAGTTTAAGCCATTTTATTCTTTATTGACCATTGCATGACACAAAAAATTTTACAAGGGTATCATATGAGAATCATAAAAGAAAAACCACATATATCCTGAGTCGGATGACAGAAGATATATGTGATGAAAAAACTTTTTGATTGTCATGCTACTTTATTGACTCAACAATTTGAAAATAAACAAAAGCAATAAATAAGGGTCTATCAGAAATAGTTCTGAGTTTATAGTCGCCAGCTCAATTGTACTCATAAAGCTACTTCACTTATAAATCGGGTCATCCAACATAAAGACTTCCAATTCAGTGTCGTAATCGCGCTCTAGGTAATGCTTCATCCTATGGCCATGTACTGTGTAAATCCACCTAGAGTGTTCATCCTTTCCTTCACATGCACCTGAATGGAAGATTCTTGTACCGAGGTATGGTCCAAACAATCTAGATTCCAACTTTCCTGGAAAGAGTCAAAGACGTGAATTGTATACGTTGACATTATCTCTAACATTGAATGTGTGGTTTAGAATCCTCTTATCATATTGGAGTTACGTTCTTTCCTTATAAATATTTGCATTCTTATACGCTTGCAATCTAAATTATTCCAATTTATTTAACTCCAACAATCTATTTTCTCCTGCTAAACTTTCATCCATGTTTAAGAACCGAGTAGCCAACAGGGCACGATGCTCTAGTTCAATCGGTAAGTGACATGTTTCCCAAACACTATCATATGAGGTCACATCCCAATGGTGGTCCTATAAGCAGTTCTGTATGCCCATAGAGCATCATCTAATTTCAAAGACCAATCCTTTCTTGTGGAATTCACAGTTTTCTCTAAAATTCTTTTGATCTCTCGATTCGTGACCTCAACTTGTCCGCTTCTCTGGGGTGATATGCTGCTACAATCTTCTTCCCATACTTCATTTTATGCTTTTCAACAACTTGTTACAGAAATGACTTCCTCCATCACTAATTTTGGCTCTTGGTACCCCAAAGCTCGTCAAAATGTTTTTCTCAAGGAATCTTAGGGCAACCCTGGCATATTTGTAGGCAAGGACACCGCCTCCACCCATTTGGACACATAATCAACTGCTACCAGGATGTAACGATTAGATTTTGATGAGGCAAAAGGCCTAACAAAATCAATTCCCGAAACATCAAACAGTTCCATCTCGAGGATATTGTGCAGTGGCATATCTTTCAGCTTAGAAATGTTATAAATCATTTGACAGGAGTGACAGGCTCTAGTGAACTCATAAGTAGATTTGAATATAGTCGGCAAGTAAAATCCACACTGCAGTACCTTTGCTGCCGTATTATCTGGCCCAAAATGGCCTCCCACTTTTTCTCGAATGGAAATAGCTCAATATACATGGAATCTCATCATCATGAATACATCTTCTCAAAATGATATCGGGACACATCTTGTATAACTAAGGATCATCCCAATAATAATGTTTCAAGTCCGTAAAGAACTTCTTCTTGTCATTGATAGTGAATTCCGGTGAGAGGTATCATTCCACAAGAGAATTCACAATATTCGCAAACCAAGGAATGATACCTTTCTTATGCTTGATGTGTTGTGTCTAGGCTAAGATTCAACTAGAGCAACTACAAAGACGGCAAAGAGCTGTTCATCTAGGAAGTTCTTCTCAATTTGAGTAGTCTGCTCTTCCTCTAATAGTGTTAATATCGACAGGTGGTCAGCCACCTAGTTCTCAGACCCTTTCTGATCGCGTGCAAAGCACTTACTAGCAATAGGAATAGGTCTATCGTAGTAGAGTACTGGCGAGTCAAGGTCAATCCCACAGAGGCTCGTAAGAACGTCTAATTATCAAGATTGAGCTTGTCACGATAATGGTCTATGACCAACTATAATATAAATTAAATCTATCGATCAACGTAGCCGGCGCCGATTATCATGAATTAGTAATTTACTAGGTATTCAGATCTAGCGATATATACCGTGAACGCTACTACTATTTCATGATTTCTTCACCAATGAATCATATTTATAAAACATAGGGTAAAATAAAATAACTACTACATAATTAAACTAAATATGCAATTAAAACATACTAGTCGAATAGAACAACAATAGATCTACATATGGGAAAAGCTAGAAAAACATACCCTTGAAGATGAGCATAGATCTCCCTCGGATCTCTCACTAGGTGGCGACTTCGTCGTCTCTCCGACCAAAACTCATAAAATAAATGAAATAAAGAACAAAGAACTTTTATTGCATAATTTGCCTTGAATAATTTTGGTACATTGTGTTCTGAGGCGAAGCCTCTTATTTATAGCTATCTAAACCGACTTAGAAACAGCTAGTTCTACCCCTCGTCCAAGAAAACGTGTTTCAGAAGGATCTTGAGCCTCGATAAGTCTGCACCGCCTCCATGTAAACCGGGGGTATTTTTGTCCCTTTTCTTCAGCCGACTTAACATGGAAGGTTTTGGAATACCCTAGGCCCATTCCTTTCGTTCAGTCCACTCCAGATTCATGCATGATGCTCAGTCCAATATTCGTATCCTGAAATTCAACAAATGATGCACGAAATAATATCGAAATAGGGAAAATAAACACTAAGTGCAGATTTATCGACTCACGAACCTGACATATGCTATTCAACTCAAATGGTTCATAATTATAGGTCGGAACAACTATTTTTACCTCATAATGGATAGAATGTTGATGCCTTAGGATAGACTATTTTAACCGTCATCACTCTCTTATCTTTAATTTCCACATCAAACTCCTATAAGAGAAGAATCAATCTTAATAATCTAGGCATGGAGTCTTGTTTGGTTAGAAGATATTTCAAAGTTGCATAGTCTGTGAAAACAGTGACTTTAGATAATACAAGATAAGATCTAAACTTGTCAAATGTTAATATCACAGCTAAGAGTTCCTTCTCTGTGGTCGCATAGTTCCTCTGGGCACTATTGAGGGTACAACTAGTGTGTCTAATGATTTTGTCCTCTCTTTGGCCCAGGGTTGCTCCAACTGCTGTATCGCTTGCATCACACATTAGCTCAAAAGGTTTGTTCTAATCTGGGGCTACCAAAATTGGGCCTGTTATTAACAATTGCTTTAGTGTGTTGAATGCCTCATTGCATTCTTATCCAAAGACGAAGGGTACATATTTCACAAACAATTCAGTGAAAGGTCTTGAGATCTTGGAAAAGTCCTTGATAAACCTCATATAGAATCCTGCGTGACCAAGAAAGGCTCGCAACGTCTCTAAGTTCATTGGAGGTGGTAGATTCTCCATGACCTCATTTTTTGTATTGTCCACTTCCATTCCCTTCTATGAAATCTTATGAACCAACACAATTCCGTCAAGGACCAAATAATGTCACTTTTCTCAGTTAAGCACAAGGTTCGTCCCTTCACATCTTTTAAGTATTCTACTCAAGTTATCCCAGCATGCATCATAGATATCTCCAAAAATTGAGAAATCGTCCATAAATTTCTAAATAAAATCTTCCACCATGTCTTCAAATAAAGACATCATGCACCTTTGTAATGTTGCTGGTGCATTACATAGTCCGAAGGGCATGCGATTATACGTAAATGTATCATAAGGACATGTGAAAGTGGTTTTCTCATGGTCCTCATGGGCATGTGTATCTGGTAATAAAAAGAGTACCCATCTATAAAAAAAATAGAAGGCATGACCGCTCAATCTCTCAAACATTTGGTCTATAAAGGGCAGGGAAACTGATCTTTTCGAGTCGCATCATCCAGCTTCCTAAAATCAATGCAGACTCGGTGTCCAGTAATAATTCTGAAATGGATCAACTCATCAAACTCATTATTTTGGACAGTGAATCCTCATTTCATTGGCAGCACATGAATCAGGCTTACCCACTCGCTGTCCATAATCAAGAATTGGTTCCTATTTCCAACATCTTTATTATCTCCTCCTTAACAACTTCCTTTAACAGAGGCATCAACCTTCTCCGAGGTTGAGCCACTGCCTTTATCTCTGGATCCACAAATATCATGTGCATACACACGGAGTGGCTTATCCCTCGAATATCCGCAATGGTCCAGCCAAATGCTCCCTTGTGCTCCCTTAGTACTCTTAACAGTTTCTCCTCCTCCAAAAGTGATAGTGATGCTAATATGATCAGGGTGAGAATATCATCTTGTAAGTATATGTACTTCAGGTGTAGGGGCAAAGGTTTAAGAGTTAAGTCCCTCGTTGACTCCTCAAACAATGATTTTAGTACCTTGCCAGTCATCTGTAAATCAAATAACATGTGCCATGAAAGTCTATGAATTGGCTCTCCTTATCCATAGAAGATACAGGTTCTACTTATTGCCTGCAAACTTCATTGTATCAAAGCCAAGTCTTCTCCTCACTTTCTTCTTCTTTCTTTAATGGCAACATTTCCGCCACTTCGGGGTCTATAGCTACTTGCTGTTGTAACTTCTAGACAAGCTCATCGATGTCATCCAGCATATTGTATGCCTCGCCTTCATCTCGTGCATACCCCATTGTCTTTAAAATATTAAATGCCACGCTGTCATCATTCACTCTCAGAATTAATTCTCTATTATGAACATCTATCAAAGTCCTACTAGTTGCTAGAGGGGTCTTTCTAGGATTACTGGAACATCACTATTATTCTCCATGTCTAGCATTACAAATTCCACTATGAATACAAACTTATCAACCATAACCAGAACATCCCCTACAACACCACATGGTTGCTTCATAGACATATCAGTCAATTTGAGGGTTATCAATGTTTCATTCAACTTCTTCATGCCCAACTTATGAAAAAAAGATAACGGTATCCGATTTACGCTCACTCCTAAATCATATAGCTCTTCATTTAGGCTCACTCATACAATCGTACAGGCTATGAGGAAGCTCCCAGGATCTTTCCACTTATGAAGTAGTTTGTATTGCAACACTGACGAGCATTCCTTATTATGGAAAATATTCTCAAGGTCTAACAACTTCCTTTTGGTAGATACTGCTTCTTTTAGAAATTTTGCACACTCTGGCATTCCTACCAGAGCTTCTACCAAAGGGATGTTAACTTGCAGCTTTTTGAACATCTCTTTGTACTTTTTGTAACAAGCACCATTATGATTTGTTTTAGACTTCCTAGCGGGATAGGGTAGAGAAGCAGGATTAATAGTTACAGTTCATGAAGACATACCTGCTTCCTGCTGATGTGTTCCATGATCGTCTGTTGGATCTGTAGATTGTCGCAATTGCGGGCTACTGTTGCACAGTTGCGGCTCCCCCATTGCTTCTGACTTTGCTGAGGGATGCTCATTTGTGCTTTCTGGTTCTTCTCTGATGACTGGTCTGGGCAATTCTTTTCCACTCCTGGTCATGATCGCATTAACGTCCTTCACGTTTTTCTCAGTATTTCTTGGAAATCCTCCAGGAGGGCGAGCTCACAATTGTTCGGCAATCTACACCACTTGGTGCGATAAATTTTGCACTAAAACTTCCTATTTGTCAGTCTTGTATCATTTTTTGACAATATGTTGTGAAATTTGCACTACGCTCGCTCATGGACTTGGTCAATTGGCTGACACTCTTGGTCACAATTGAGCTCATTCTATCCATGGCCGCTTCCCATCCACCGGCTTTATTTTATTGAGGCATAAAACCTCCACTTTGATCTGTTCTCTCACCACCATCAAGAATTATCTATCGGCAACCAGGGTGATCGGGAGAACCTGGGTGATATCCACCCCCGTATGGATTTCCTTCCCTTCCTAGATTGTTCACGGCTTCAGTGTTGGATGCCTCAATCCCTTGGAAATTTTCCACCTTGGCGATGCGATCTTGCATGCCATCCATCTTGTCATTTATTACTAACAACTAGTATAAGATCAGTTAAGATGTATCTTCTCCAAATACGCCTTCAGATGCCTTCACAATCTCAGTTTGTTGTGTCCCATTTTGGCTTGTAAGTGTTATATGTTCTAATTTCTCTTCAGCTTCTTCTGGTGATAACAACTCTCATATGTTCACTTGTCCTCAATTTATGATAAAAACTACGCATTCGTACGGGAAAAGTGATAACATGGTGAGGGCATCTTCGTTGTGCTTCCTTAAATCATTCCCACACATCCTCAAATGTTTCAGGCTTTCAGCCGGCTTTTGCTTTAAATTCATGACCTCCTGTCTCATTCACAATGATTTCCTAGGTTGGCAGTATTTGTTCATAAACTTATGCATTAGGTATGTCAAAGATTGGATAGCTCCTGCCGCTAGAGACAACAACCATATCTTTGCCTTATCCTTCAGCGTAAATGGAAAGAAATTAATCTTGATATTATTTTCAGGCACTCCTGTTGGTTTGATAATTCTGACTATCTCCAAGAAGTTGGTGACATGTACACATGGATCTTCATTTGGTACTCTATGAAATGTAGTGTAGTTAGTCACCATCTGTATGACGTTTGGCTTTGGATGAAAGACCACGGCCCCATTCTCTGGATGAACAATCACTGACGCAAATTGCTCAATCATTGGCATGGCATAGCTCTATAAAGTTCACATATCGGCTTGTATGACCGCTTTATTTCTTTCTCCAATTGCTGCATTTTCTACATTAACTCCGTTCGGTGCTACCATTGTCTCTTCATGGTCTTGATGTGGAATCTCCTCGTCTATATCCTATTTGATTCCTTCATGTGTACTTTCATCATCCACAAGCCTTTCACTCCTCTCTCGAGCCTCTTTTAGCTTCATCTTTGCAAAATTTTCAATTTTAGGTATGAACCGCTCGAGTTTAGCTGCAGAACATCGTGTGGCATACTACAAGACACAAAAGAAAAATTAAAGATGAATTACTTGCCTCAGCGGCTGTGACACTTGCTTGGAAAACTAAAAAATACACAGACTCTGACTACTGGCACGACACTGACTGAACAGAGATGATGTTGTCAATTTTTGGAACGCTTGCAATTACGGGAAGGTCTTCCGCAATTTCAGGTCAAAATTTCTCCAGAACAGACCGAACAAAAACTGTTATGACTCCAATTTTTACATACTACGAAACGGACTCAACAACAAAATAATTGTACTCAAATATTCAAATTCTCAATCATAAATTAAAATTATTCTTGACACATGTCTCCTACAACGGCACCAAAAACCTTGATGTGTTGTGGTGCAAGCACAAACTAATAGAAATAGTACTAGGTCTATTGTACTATAGTCAACGGCGTAGCAATGGTGTCGAAACCATAGAGACTCGTAATATACGTTTAATCATGATTGAGAACAGAAAAGGTAGTAAACAACCAACTATAGAACAAAGAAATAAATATGGTAGCAATAAGCGCGTAAGAACAAACACAATTACACTCATATGGGTTTTATAAAGATTAATTCTAACTACGAGTGACTAATTATTCCCCCATATCATGTATCAACCATCCCCATTGGTAAATTTTAATTCATTGTCAACTACGGGTGCAAATCTCTAATATTACGCTACATCCATTGAAAGGATAGTAGGTTCCTATGTGCAATTAAAATCCTTCGTTGGTTGTCATAATTCACATGAAATAAGAATTAGGACTAGCCAGTTCGAGACCAAAGACCTCCCTAAGCAGCTATCGGGGATTTACTAGCACGTTCCTAAGCATCGATCAAGACAATGTCCGAACTAACACTTCACTTTATCATCCTTCATATTAATTTACGATGACATGCAAATAGTTGATCAGGCTACCAACATTTAAATTAAATCTGTCGATCAGACATAGCTGGTGCCGATTATCATGAAACATGATTTACTAGGTGTCCCGCAATTGCGATAAATACCGTCGCACTTGCAGAAGAACGCAACCTCTATTTCATGATTTCTTCACCAATGATTTGGATCTATACACACATGGGGTAAAATAGACTAACTACTACATAGAATAACAAATATAAGCAATCAAATCATACTAATCATACAAGAAAAGAATGACAGATCTACATCTAGCTAGATGGAAAATCATACCCTTGAAGACTAGTGTAGATCCTCCGTAGGTTACTCCCTAGGAGGCGAATCCGACGGATCCGTGACTAGAACTCATAGTGAAATAAAAGAACAAAAGAACTTCTATTCAATATAATGTATTTGTCTGATGGAAAATTGTACATTGAATTCCGAGGCTGATGCCTCTTATTTATAACTAAATAACCGACTTAGCTAATCCTAGAAACTACCCCTAGTCCAAGAAAACGCGTTTTCTGAGGCTTTTGGAACTCTCGTGACTGCGGCAGCATATCACGCAACTACAGGGGTATTTAAGTCCTTTTCCGCTCAGCCGACTTGACTGAAGGTTCTATAACACCATAGGCCAAATTCTTCTATCTTGTCCGTTCTATAATCTGTCCAAGCATTTGGCCCAAATCTCATAACCTGAAAATAGTCAAATAATACACCCAATAATATCAAATCGGGGAATATAAACGTTAAATGCAAAGTACTCGACTTATGAACCCGACATGTGACATTCGCTACAAATGGTTTATATAAAAAGTCAAAAACAACTACTTTTAGCTTAGAATGGGTGAAATGTTGATGTCGTCAGATGTATCATTTTGAGCGTCAACTATTAACCCCCACTAGCCTTTTCTCGTCATCGAGCAAAGTTTCAAGGCAGAATATACCTCTAATCCCTGTTGGTCCCTTGGAAAGACTAACACAAGTTTGAGGGGGGGTGAATAAACTTGTCCCTAAAAATTGATTTAAAACAAATTAAGGTTCAGTTAAACTTGTGTGGAGTTAAGCTGACTAAGCTGAGTTTAAGTCAAATTGACTTAAGCTTGGAACTGAGTCAACCGGCAGTGGATAAAGTTCTAGCCTTTTCTTGATCTTGTTATTCTCTGTGGCCATCGAGTGTAGTAAATCGATTCCGATGAATGTCGGTTTGTGAACTGTGAGGTGTATAACAATCAATTATCAAAATGCTGTAAATAAATAAGTAAGTGTGTAAAGTAAATAAGACAAGTGTTATAGAAGTTCCAGGTGGTGTAATCATGTCAGTCATTTCTTCCCCTGTGGTGCGGAGGAAAATTCCACTAGAACTTCTTGAGGTGAACTGTTACAAAAAGTCCTAAACAATAGTCCTTGGATAATCCCTAGCGTCACTATCTAAACAGTTGTAGAATAGGTAGAATTGATGTTCTTCAATTTCTTGAACACTAATCCTTGCAGGGTTGAATTGCCTCTTCTCTAGCTACAACCACAAACACAGTCTACCCGACTGCTTGTCACAAATGTCCTTGGCGAAACCTTCATTGTTTACTTCACGGTCTAAAACCTTTGATGTAGAATCAAAGATGGGCTGAGAATCAGTAAATTGATTCTTGTTTGTGGTTCTTCAAAGTGTATGATTCTTGATAAAATCTGTGTAGCTTGAACACTTGAAGAATTTCTAGATATGATCTTGTTATAGCGCTGAGATGATAGTAATTCGAATAAGATGACTAATGCACAAACTTGCTTGATAATACTTGTTAATTCGTTATTTATCTTGGGTGAAAAGTCCTCTATTTATAGTGTGAGGTCCAATGTTCATCTGACTTCAATTCGAATTGTATCAACGTCTCTTTTTGTAACGGCTATATCTTATGTCCGTCCTGCTGTGTCAGTAACTCATCCAATGAATTTGCTTCATTTATAACGTTCGACTGTACTATCAGTTTTTGGATGGCTGACTTATAAAACTGAGTTTCCTTATCAGTTTTATACTGAGTTTATAGTTTGTCAGTTTCTTTGCTGGCTTGGAGCATTAACTGTGATTTTACTTTTCTTAAAATATCAGTACTCCAGCTTTCATCTGATTATAATTGACTTAATCAGAGTACACCATGACTCATTATCATCTAAGAATTCATTGTCCTTATGATTCTTAGGTCTTCATACAAAATCCATAAAGTTAGTTCAGGTCACCACAATCTTGCCTGAAGTCTAACTTTACAGTCTCGACTTGGTCTTCATAACTGAGTTTGAACCCAAAGTTCTTCAATCTTCAATAACTGAGTCTGTGACCCTCAGTTCTTCAGTCTTCTTAGATAGGCCAACCGAGTCTGTAACTCTCAGCGAACTTATCTTCTTCAGTTTGATGCTGGTGTATTCTAAGTCAGTTTCTGTCTTAGTGATTTCCAGTTTTCTAGATGATTCCCAGTTTTTCAGTTTTACGACACACTAATTATTACAGTGCTTGTCTGATGTAACTTATACAAATATCAGACTCTAGTAAAACTTATACATTCAGTTCTAGACATCTTTTAGCTTTTCACTATAACAGCTGGCTTCAGCACTTCATCAATGGGGTTAAGATAATACTTTAAACAAATAAGATGAATTATCATCAAAACATAAATTTTGTTTCCAACAATTTCCCCCTTTTTGATGATGCCAAAACTCTCCCTAAAAGAAAAGTTTAAAGATCAAAACAATGTAAAACTGGAAACTGAATTTCATTAGAATGAGCAAAAACTGGAGTAGTTACATTTTGTTCAAAATAGTGTAACTAGATACTAAGTTCTCTTTTGTGCTTTTTGCAAGACTGAATCAAATTTTCTTGCTTTGTCATACAAACGAAAGTCTTCTTCTAGCTTGGAGTCTTCCTTTGAGAAGGTCTTGTTGTAGTCAACTTGACTACCTTCTTTCCATCTTCTCCATTGAAATAGCTTAGGAAGGTTTGATTCTTTTAAGTAGAAATTTTCAAATTCTACTAGATCAGCTTTCATTTGTTCAGTCTTGTCTTTAAACTTCAGTTTATCATCAATCCTCTGATTTTTTTTATATTGTGCCATTTTCTACTTTAAGAATATATCAGATAAAAAGTAGGTCAAGGATTCTTCAAATGTCATGTCCTTGTACTTTCCTTTGATAGGATTGTGATCTTTGATAAACTGCATCCACAGATCCTTTGTTAGAGCAACTCTTCTGTCTCCAGGTTGATTATACTTTTCAATGAGGTGTTCATCAGTTAGTTCTTTCCTTAAGAATTTAGGATCTGATTTGTATCTTTGCAATTCATCTTCAAGTCGCTTCATTTCTTCAAGTAACTCCAGCTTTTCTTCTTCAGCTTCCCCCTTTTTGGCATCATATAACTGATCTACCAGGGCATGGGTTGCTTTTTTATCTTCTGTGATCTGTCGCTGAGAGGCAAGTACCTCTTTAAGCTAAGTTTCTAACCCATAGATATGCTAATTCATATGCCAGTGAGCTTGGGCATGTGTTTCCCTATCTACTATGGTTGAGTCTTCAAGTTTTTGTTTGAGTAACAAAATTTCTGAAGCAGAACTTGAACTTGCTTTATGAATCATCTCTAGTCTTGCGTGAACTGAAACATATGTTCTAGTTCTATAGTCGAGATATCCAGAAATATTTGACAAAAGATCATTTTGTGTATCCTTGCTTCTGAGCACAATCTTCAAATTTTCATGTACTTTTGCCAATTCATCCTTTGTGAGGATGTCAGAAGGATCATAAGTATCGTCTATTGGATCCTTAAACTGAGTATTATCTTTAACAATCATCAGTTGTTGATTAGCAGTTCTATCAGCTGCTTCCTGATTGGCAGTTGTCTGATCTCCAACTGGTAATTCTTCTTGCTGAGATACAGTTTGTATTGCTAGAGGTTGAAGTTGAGTTTCTGTTTGCAATGTTGTAGTCTCATCAGCTTCTTTTCTTGATTCATCATCTTTGTCATCATCTTTCTTCTTTGAAGTGTCTTTTAAGGTAGATGATGTGCCTGATTCTCTTCTTTTTGCTAGTTCAGTGAATCTTTTGAACTAGTTGTCAAGAAATTCCGAGATAGGAAACAAAGCATATAGATCTCTAACTTCCAATTTCTCCAAGAGTAGTTTTTCTTCAGTCTGTAGACTGACATCTCGAGAATCTTCTGGTTTAAGTTTCATCTTCATTAGTTTGATGATACTATCAGCTTCAAAAATTTGTGCTGATTGCTAAACTGATTCATTCTGTAACTGAGAAGTATGGTCAGTAGTGACCTTTTCTTGTGTAACTTCAGTTGTCGGTTGTTGTTGTTGTTCCCCCTCAATTGGTGCTTTTTCTTTTGAGGTTTCTGGGTACAAGCATCTTACAACTGATCTTTCTTCTGCTGATTCAGCCTTTCGCTTAGTTCCTTTGTGTACAGCTTCCGGCTGAGACACAGTTTTCTGACTAGCTTCAGTTGGGAAGTTGTTCCTGCGATTTCCTTTGTAGGAGCAGATTTCCTTGCTTGCTTCCCTTCCTTGATTCTTTCTAAGTAAAACTGAATGATTCCACTGAGTGTCTTCTTCAGTCGGAATCTATCAACAGTTTCTTGTCCTTCAGCTTGAGCTCGTCTTGCACTGTCTAATTCAGCTAAATGTTGTCTCTTAAACTGATTGACAACATAGCCTACCCAATTGAATTCTATTCCATCCCAGATTATATTCATGAGAGAAATATTTTCTTCTGACAGTATACTAACTCCTTTAGATTTCCCAATGACGTGTTTGCTGAGCCATCTGCTGAGATGTCCAAATTCTGGCTTGATTTTGTCTACATGAATACCAACTTTGATTGGTTCTGTAGATAAAGTAAGTATCTCCATAAAAGCTTCTCTTTTTAATGGTAAAGTAGTCCAATCTGTTGTTGTCACAGTTGAATTTGGAAAGCCAAAGAGTGTCCTTATGACGCTTTCATTTAGAACAATGCGATCTCCACGAACTTTGGTCATCAGAGAGTCTCGTACCAACCGCATATTTTGCCAAAATTGCAAAATTCCTTCTGTATCACGTTCTTCTTTGAACTTAACATCCAGTAAATTTCTCAAGCCTGGTTGTTTCACGATTTGATTACATACACAGCTTGCTAACAGAGTGTTTTGACACAGAGCTTCATACATTTCGAATGTAAGCTCATCTAACTCTGTTATTAATCTTTCTTGTTTTGATTTTTCTGAAGTGGTCATCTTTGAGTGTGAACACAAAATTGATTTTTGATAAGAGAGATTTTGAAGGGTTTGTTTTATTTTCTGGAAAGGATTGAGGATTTTGAATTTTGATTGGAAGTAATGTGAACGGAGATTGAATAAGTAAGGAATTTTGGCGGTTGAGTAGTACAACTTTTCAAATTCCATGACGGTTTTGGGTAACCGATGCATGTACTGTTCTGACAATCGTGGGGTGTACACGCGAAATTCTGACAAAAAGAACTGTGGTATTTAATGTGACATAACCGATGTTGATTTTATCATGTCAACCTTTGACTGAATTTGACTGGAATAGAAACTGATGCTGAGGTCAGTTTTTAGAAATAATGTTTAGTTGCATCAAACTTTCAGTTTTAGTTAATCAGTTTGAGATTGTTGATGTCAATGACTGATCTGTTAAGTGAGCGCACCTGACATAACAAAGATTAATCCCCTTGACGAATCTCTGGCTTAACTGATTTAACTAACTTTGATTATTCCCAACTCAGTTCTTAATTTTGCAAATCTTTCTTTGTCCAAGGGCTTTGAAAAGATATTTGCCAACTGATCTTCAGTAGGTACATAAAGAACTGTTATATCCTTTTTCTCTACATGATCTTTTATAAAGTGATGACGCACATCAATGTGTTTTGTTCTTGAGTGTAATACTGGATTATCAGTAATTGCAATTGCACTTGTGTTATCACACATTATGGGAATTGTTCCTTCTTCTATCCCATAATCTCTTAATTGCTGTCTGATCCATAAAACTTGAGCACAACAACTTCCAGCTGCTATATACTCTGCTTCAGCTGTTGAAGTTGAAATTGAGTTTTGCTTCTTGCTAAACCATGACACAAGTCTATTTCCTAGTAACTAACATGTGCCTGATGTGCTTTTTCTGTCCACTTTGCATCCAGCATAGTCTGAGTCTGAATAAGAGATCAGCTTGAATTCTCCTTCTTTTGAATACCATATTCCAACTCCATCTGTGTCTTTCAAATATTTCAATGTCCTTTTCACAACTGTGAGATGACTTTCCTTTGGTTTGGATTGAAATCTTGCACATACACCGACAGTAAAAGATATGTCTGGTCTACTTGCTATAAGATAAAGTAAGCTTCCAATCATCCTTCTGTAGAGTGTTTGATCAACATCTTTGCCTTCTTTGTCTTCATCTTGCCTGATGTTGGTCCCCATTGGTGTAGAAATTCCAGTAGATTTTTCCATACCTAACTTTTTGATAAGTTCTCTTGTATACTTTGTTTGGTGAATGAAAATTCCATAATCTAACTGTTTAACTTGTAAACCAAGGAAGTAATTCAATTCTCCTATTATACTCATCTGAAATTTGCTTTTCATCAAACTTGCAAATTTGTCACAAAGCTGTTCATTTTCTGAACCGAAAATGATATCATCACAGTACAACAAAACAGACCTTTGGCGACACTTTCTTTGCGGCATTTTAATAATTGTCGTATACTTTCTGGCACTAGTTATTAATTGCCGTGAATGTACGACCTTTCTACGACATATTATTTTAGGTCATGAATTGCCGACAATTAACCGACACTCATTATTTATGTCACAAATTCATGACATTTTTTGTGTCAGTTTAGCATTATGTCGTACAAAATACGTCACTTTTGTGACACTACATAAAAATGTCAGAAAACTTGTGGCAACATTCTGCCATTTGAAGATATGCTGCCAAACTTGTGAAACCTATTTTTTCATAAACCACAATGTTCAATTTAAAGCAACATTGCAATGACTCAATATAGTACATCGGGTCGTGGATGTCTCTATGTACACACCCTCGTTAGCGAGCTCGGATCCTTTACAGTGCACACAACCGACCTGCAAAGAAAATCCTTTGCGATTCAAGAAAAGAAAATATTTTACGATGCACGCAACCTCTTGTACAAAAAATCAATCAAAGTAAAACGTCATTTTGATGTGTTAACTTGTTTTTACAAACATAGGACCAAAACAACATAAGCGGTGTTCTTTTGGTCCTAAACAATATCGGAGCACAATGGTGACAATAGGGGACGTTGTGTCATCATTTACGATGATAGTTATTCCATACGTCCCTTAAAAATGGCATTTTTTTGTTATAATATTATATATGGCATTTTATGCAATGCTTTATTATTATGTAAAGTGAAAAGATAATAAGTATTTTTTTTTAACAGAAGATAATGAGTAATTAATGAGCAGAAAATTATATGCACATTCCCTTCAATAATAATTAATTCAAAAAATAATTTCTTATGATAAAGTGGCTCTAAACAAAGACAATATGATATATAATAATTTGTAGAAGACAATATCATATATAATATAATTAGTAAAACACGACCCTTGCAAGGTTCGAACCTAGAACATAGAAACCAAGATTCAAGTCTATACCAACCAAGCTGCAAAACGCTTGGCTGATAAAATCGAATATTCATTAAAATAATAGCACTAAATTCTGATAACTTATCCCAATTCTTTGTAATTCTCCTTTTTGCTTCATCATTAACAAATTGTTTTTTTCTTTTTCTTTTAAGTTACAAATCTTGCAAATATATATATATTTGAAAAACATACATATAAATGTATGATACATATAAAAATAATAATTATACTATATTTCACATGCACATCATTCATATGTATACATATGAAGAGTAATAAATTCAAACTAGTATATATTTACATCTAAAGCGCTTACTATATAATTTCCTAAAAAAAAGCATTTGTATAATTGCTTTAAATTATTTACATAATATATAGTGCCGAAATAATAGTAAATATTATTAAATAATAATATAATAAACTAATTGACATGAGACTTATAACATAACAGTCATTATACTTGACGGTCGATCAAACCTGAACAACTTCAACAATGTAATTAGGTTAACTAGACCTTCAATTGATGATCGATCAAGCTTAAGCAACCAAAAACACTACAATCGGGTTAAGTGAACCTTAAACTGATAGTAGATTGAGCCTGGTCAAACCCAAACATTGTAATGAGTTAAGTGAACATCAAGTTGACAGTCGATCAAACCCAATCAACGCTAAACACTATAGTCGGATTAAGTGAACCTGAGATTGATGTTCGATCTAACACGATCAACCGAAACACTAAAATCATGGTAACTTAACATTTAATCAATAATTGATCAACCCTATTCAACTTGAATACCAAAATGGGCTTAACCTGAACATAATTTTGATGATCAATCAAACCTAGTCAACCAAAAAGAATGTAACTAGGTTAACTAAACCTCAAATTGACGGTCAATCAAGCCCGATCAACCTTAATCATTGTAGTTGGATTAAATGAACTTCAATTTTAAATTTGATTATGCTCAATCAAACAACGATACTTTAATCGAGATATGTGAACGTCAAATTGATGGTCGATCAAGCTTAATCAACCACAAACACTGTAATTGGGTAAGCTAAACATCAAATTGACAATCACCCATACATGATCAACCATACACACTCTAACTGAGTTAATTGTACCTCAAATTTATAGACCATCAAAGCTCGATCAACCTTAACCACTGTAATAGGGTTAGAACATCAAATTGACAGTCGATGAAGATATACCAACCTCAACAATATAATCATGTTAAATGGACCTTAGATCGTTCAATTAAGCCTGAGCAACCACAAACACTGTAATCGAGTTAATTAAATGATCTTTAAATTGGAAGTAGATCGAGCCTGCTCAACCCCAAACATTGTAACCGGGTTACGGGAACATTAAATTGACAGTAGATGAAGCTCAATCAACCCTAATAATCATAATTGGGTTAACTAAACCTCATATTGAAAGTCAATCAAACACGATCAACCGAAACACTGTAATCAGGTTAATTGAACCTTGAATGGACGGTCGATCAAGCTTAATCAACCACAAACAATGTAATTAGGTTAACCTGAACACCAAATTTATGGTCGATCAAGCCCGGTCAAACATAAAAAGTATAATTAGGATAACTAAACCTCTCAAATTGATGGTCGTTCAACTCCAATCAACCTTAATCATTGTAATTGTGTTAGCTTAACTTCAATTTTAACGTCGATTAAGCCCGATTAACTAGAGACCTTTTATTCGAGTTAACTGAACCTCTAATTGATAGTCAATAAAGTCCTGATCAACCTTAATCATAGTAATCCAATATGTTTGGTTTGTAAAAATTTATTTCAAAAATTATTGATGCACATTCTAGAAGGAAATTATTGATGTGATTATTATGTTTCATATATATATATATATATATCTATATCTATATATATTTGAAAGCAACATTTAGCCCGATTACCCGGAAATTACACCAACAACCCGCTAATGACCCGGCTCATGCCCGTAAAAAAAAAGCGTGCACTCTCAGAAACCCAACTTGCACAAATTCTCAACAGTTTTCATTATCTCTCTATTATTTCTGCAACCACTTTGCCGATAATTAAAAAAGAAAAAAACAACTACTTTGCCGATAATTCAAAAGGAGGGAGAGGAACAAGAGATATTCACAGTAAATCCACGTATTCAGTTGCAAATGTTTATCACAGAAATTTTATCACATCCAAGTATCTTTTTAGATATATATACTTCATAAATAGTTAACCATTTACCATCTTATTATTATTTTTTCCTATGTTAATCACGTTTTTTTAAAGAATACTACTTTTTTTGTTTTTTCCCCTAATTATTTACTCAAATAAGAACTCCTTTTTTTCTATAAAAAAACTAATTTTTTTTACCGATCAAATCACGTTTGTTTTTAAATATGTTCGTGAAACAGTTTGCAACAACTCTCCTACCAAATCGGCAAACAACTTTTATTTGAAACGGTTTTATCCCATATCTAATATTCATAAATGAGTGTTTCATGATTTAGCGTTCATGCCTGATGCCACATTACCGCTTAGATAATTAGGATTTGCAGTTGCTATCGGCTAAATGGGCTCAACCCTAAAAAGTCGTGCTCCTCCGTGCCTTGGAGGAAGCAGAGTCTCAAGAAAATATGATGACACACAAGAGTCGAAAGAAGTTCGAGCAAAAGTCGTTGAAATTCATGTTATTTTCTTTTCTTCCGTTCTGTTCATGTGCATGCATGTCCTTCAAAATCTTGGTGAATATTGTTTCTTAATTTGGTTGTGATCTTAAAGGAACTACTAACGTTTAGTGGAAATCACTCATTACGTTTGAAGTATGCAACCGAGGATAAAGATATGGAGACTATGGTGGATCCATAAATTTTATTCAGGGTCCGAAATTTTTTTTACTGAGTCCGAAACATTTTTCTATAGATAAAATTTGAGTTTTTTCATTTTTAACGGAATCCGCAGACCCCAATTATGTAATATATACTGCATCAACCTCTATGATATTTTCTTTCTTTAAGTGCATATTAAAATAATGAGTTTGTTGCATGGTTTACCCTATTTCATTAGTAATGAGTTTGTTCCTATATATTGTTGTAGCAGGAAATGATGTGCAGGTTGAGCTTGGGGAAGTTTCAATATTTTGCGTGGGATTGACCATCGACAATCAGCGGGATCGATAAACTCAGTCAATTAATATCCATTTCCGAGAGGTGGGTTATGTTTTTGTCATATAAAAAAAAAAACCACGTACATAGTTGTTTAATTGTATTTGTGTACCATTTCCAATTCATAGGGATTGATTTATTTTCAATGCAGTTGCTAATTATGTTGAGGAGTAGTAAAAAACTATAGTTATCACCATTTTTTTATTTTAGTAACCCTCCTACTACAATGACAGATAAATCTATAATGGTTTACATTCTTGGAAGCTGGAGATGGCAAGCAAAGAGATTATCTCAAGGGTCTTTGGAAAGTGACGGGAACCTTCCACAAGAAAACATACACAATTGAGGAGTGAATAAATGATGCCGCGAATTGCTTTTATTGTCGTTGGTAGTTTATTTTTTTATTTTTTTATTTTTGTCGGTGTTTGGTAGTTGGTATGATGTTTTGATTGATTTGAAATATTATTATGATTGTCAAATTTAAATTTACACATGTCTTAAAAAAATACGATCCCATAAATTGCAGGTTGAAAGGAATGGCCGGATTGTAACAAGCTTAATGACATTGGAGTAAATTATATATTTATGTTTATGCAATTTTATGTTGATTGTATTTCGGGAAACCAAAGGCTAAGATGCGATTTTATGTAAAAGCACTTTTAATTGTGTGGGAGGTTTGGCTGAAATCTGAATTTGAACTGTATCTATTATTCTTATTATTCTTTTTCATGGGATTTTCATTCTTGTTCTCATACTATCGCCGTTTTAGTATAAGATTGCTTGAGAATTTATTTTCATTATTTGGACATAATTTGTATGGTACTCATGAAACTTGAATAGAAGTTCCCATAATTATATGTCCATTAGCCTCCGTCGAATAGAGCCGTTCCAAAGAATGCCCCCATATATATATATATATATATATATATATATATATATATATATATATATATATATATATATATATATATATATATATATATATATATATATATATATATATATATATATATGTATAATCATTTTAGTTGTTTTTAATGCCCACCATAATTATTATTTTATGTTATTTATGAGTTTTCAAAGAATCATTTTTATGATGATGATTGACAACCATTTTGAGATATTTTTGTTCACATTTCTCTGTTCGATTTCTTGAATTCTTAGCAATAATGTTTTGGTCTCGAATCTTTTGTGTTCATCTTCTTCTTTCTAAGTAACCTCTTATTTCTTAGTATATGTTTTCTTCATTAGTTAGCTAATCCTATGTTTTAGCATGACTTTGAACATGATATTTGAAATTGCATTTAATTTATCAGCCTTTTCTATTTTTGATTCATTGATTTCGTTGCGTAGATTTTAGAGAATGACAATGAAAACTATAACATTAAATGTTTCTTATTCTTTATACTGCCTTTATTTATCTTACATCACTGTGCATAGCACGTTAAATTATAGTTTCATTGTCTAAAAAAAATAGTTATATTTAATGGAAATATCAGGTTTTAATATTAACTAAATTCATAATAAATTATTATCTTCTCATGTATTTAAAATTGTATGTATATAATATAAATCCATATGTTTAATTTCTCCTACCGTGCATCGCACGGGTAAAAGGCTAGTATATATATATATATATATATATATATATATATATATATATATATATATCTTGATCACATTGTTTATTTTTTGAAATTTTTTTTTATCATATTGTTTGGTTGCATTGATAAGATTGAATCAATTGTCGATCAAATTTGTCTCTTCTCTCTCCTACAATAACTCAAACGGCGTCGTAGTGCCGTGGATGCATATACACATGTTTACTTCCACGTTCAGAAACAAGGCAGGCATGCGTCTTTCTTCGCCTCTTCTCAAGTCCAAATCTCCAAATCCCATATATCCATACCAAACTCCGGTGATCAAGTTGCAATTGAATGAACCTGCATCGAATCACCGTGCAAACTCGACTGGCTCGGAATTTACGCGTCGCTATCCTCCTTCCATAAGGATTTTATCGGGTATATCTTTTTATCCTCCTCTCACGGGTGGGGATCTGGATCTGGGTACATTTCAGTTCCATTGATAAACATGAGTTCTTCCGATGGATGGAATACGGAATCAACCTGAAGCATCTGGACCATGACCACAATCCATTTCCAGGTACAAAACATTTGTTAGCTGAGTCTAAGGAAGCGTTCGAACCGGGTCAGGGCTTGAGCAGATACATTTAGCTTATATGGGGTTGATTAGATGCGGTAGCTACTATGTTTTACGTGTTTCAATCTTTTATGAGGGTTTTCTTTCTTTCTTTTTGTTCAGACGGTTATAAGGTCACTTCTCATCTAGTCTAATTTCAGATCACACAAAGAGGGGTTCCGGTATTTTGAACTCATTACCCGGTCACTAGTTTTTTTTTTCTATTAATATGTACTACCCAATACTTGTTATACTAATATGGGAACATGTATTTTGAATACTTTGTTCCTCAATCCATTAACAGTAGATCATAGGTTCACCCTAACATTGATTTGGGCTTGCTTATTTTAAGGTTATATGAATATGTACTGTTTTTTTTTTCTACTAATATTTAATTGATATTAAAACTCAATGACAACTTATAGAACTCTATCCATTAGCTTATGCTTGTTCTTCTATCTTCATTTTCCTGCTGATGTATAATATACCTTTGGGAGCCTTCCCACTTGATTGAAATAAATGGACCGCTTTCTAAAAAGAAAGGGGGTACATGATGAATCATTTTACTTGATCTTATAATGAGTTGAGTCTTTTAAAGAGATAATAACTAGTAGACTTGATCCTATAGTGAATTGAGAAAATATTCTACTTGTTTACCCAATTATGCCATCATATAGGTTGAAGTGAAACAACATAGCCAATCTTGCGGTTCTGAAGTTGCTACATGTAGTATTCACAGTGAAAGATGGAACATGAGGGACGGAGAGTTTATTTCGCTTAAATGGCAATTCTACAGTTCTTATATTTAATTCTTGCTCTATTTCGTATCATGTCGTGCTTCTTTCCGCTTCTTTACTATCAGTACTATGAATAATTCCATTCCATACAGATGTTTGCTGCTTCAAAATTCCATCATCTAACTGTTTAACTTGTAAACCAAGGAAGTAATTCAATTCTCCCATCATACTCATCTGAAATTTGCTTTTCATCAAACTTGCAAATTTGTCACAAAGCTGTTCATTTTCTGATCCGAAAATGATATCATCAACATAAATTTGAACAAGTAGAGTATCTTCTCCATTCTTCATTCTGAATAAAGTTTTGTCGATTGTTCCTTTGATAAATCCATTATCCACTAGAAACTGAGATAGAGTTTCGTACCAAGCTCTTGGTGCTTGTTAAAGTCCATAAAGAGCTTTCCTTAGCTTGAAAACTTTATCTGCTTGATCTTGATTTCGAATCTAGGTGGTTGTTGAACGTATACTTCTTCTTCAAGAATTCCATTCAGAAATGTGCTTTTAACATCCATCTGATAAACCTTGAATTTCTTATGAGCTGCAAAGGCAAGAAATAATATGATTGCTTCTAATCTTGCAACTGGTGCATAGGTTTCATCAAAGTCTATGCCTTCAGCTTGAGAGTATCCTTTAGCTACAAGTCTAGATTTGTTTCTGATGATATTTCCATCTTCATCAAGTTTATTTCTGAACACCTATTTGGTTCCAATAACATTGACATGAACTGGTCTATCTACCAATTCCCATACTTGATTTCTCTCGAATTCATTGAGTTCTTCTTGCATAGCTAATATCCAGTCTGGATCTTTTAAAGCTTCTTCAATTTCTTTAGGTTCTTATTGAGATAGAAAACACGCAATCATCGCATCTAATTGATGTCTTGTTCGAACGCCAGTTTGAGTATCACCAATTACTTGTTCTTCAGGGTGATCTCTCATCCATTGATATGTGGGTATTTGTATCAAAGGATTTATATCTTGTTCGACTGGTTCTTCAAGAACTAGTTCTTGAATTTCTTCAGCTGGAACAATAACATGTTCATGTGTGGTTTGATGAGTTGTTGGAAACTGAGACTAATCTTGATCTGAACATTCTGAATTTTGTAGTCTTCCAATGTCAACTAAAACTGGTTCTGGTATGACTGGTAACTGAGACTGAGAAACTGGTTCTTGTCGGTCTTCAGTTCCTTCACCAAGGAAGTTTGGTTCATCAAATACTACATGTATTGATTCTTCATGCTTGAGTGTTCTTTTATTTAGTACCCTAAAGGCTTTTCTGACACTTGAATATCCTAGGAAAATTCCTTCATCAGCCTTGGGCTGAAAAACATGAAGTTGATCTTTTCCATTATTGTGTATGAAACATTTGCTTCCAAAAGCATGAATGTATGAAACATTTGGTTTTCTTCCATTCCAAATTTCATAAGGAGTCTTCTTCATGTCTTTTGTTCATGAGAGCTCTGTTCTGTGTGTAACAAGTTGTGTTGACTGCTTCTGCCAAATATCTTTCAGGTAGTTTAGCTTCACAGATCATAGTCCTCCCAGCTTCTTTGAGCGTTCTATTTCTTCTTTCAGCTACACCATTCTGTTGAGGTGTTCATGTGGCAGCAAGTTGGTGTAAGACACCATTTTCTTCACCATATTCAATGATCACACTGTTGAGGAATTCAGTTCCTTTATCTGATCTTATCTTTACAACTGAAACTCATTTTCTGATTCTGAAGTCACTTGAGTAGTTCTGTGAGTCTTTGATTGGTTTCACTTTTCTTAGTTAGAAAGATTACGCAAGTGTATCTTGAAAATTCATCTACTACCACCAATGTATACTTCTTTCCACTGATAATTATTGGTGTAATAGGTCCAAATAAATCCATCTGTAGCAATTCTAGATGTCTGGTTGTTGAATGCTGAGATTTGGTCTTGAAACTTGCTTTTGTTTGCTTTCCTTGTTGAAATGCATCACAAAAACTGTCCTTCTTATATGATATTTCTGGTAGTCCAATGAATAATTGTTTCTTAACAAGTGTGTTGATGTCATCAAAATTAAGATGACTCGGTTTCTTGCCATAGCCAAGCCAATCGATTTACGATTTTGTGTGCACAAGCAAATGAGTTTCAAAGAACGGATGTTGTTCAATCTACTACATAAATATTTTCTTTTCTTCTTCTGGCTAGGACAACTTGATAAGATGATTCGCTGATGACAACGCAGAATTCTTTGTCGAAAGTGGATTTGTATCCAATATCACAAAATTGACTGGTGCTGAGTAGATTGTAGTGTAGTCCTTCTACATAAGATACATTCTTGATTGTAAGTCCATTCCTTATTAAGGTGCCATAACCTCTGGTGTATCCAGGTTTGTCTTTACTTCAAAAATTAACCTTTGGTCCATCCTTTGCAATAAAATTACTGAGACAGTCTTTACTCTTTGTCATGTGTCTAGAGCAACCATGTCAAAGTACCATATATCCTGCAATAAAAATTAGAAGTTTTTAGGTACCCAATTCAGTTTGGGTCCATGGGGGTCAGTTGTCAGCACAACTCTGGGAATATATCCTTTTGGGATTCTTCGGATATTATTGCACTTGTTTTCATATATGTAATCCACACTCCCATAGTATCTATGTTTGGACTGTGTCTTATTTATATGATCTCTCAGGTCTTTTGACTGAAACTTATTTCCATGTTGCTTTCTATTATTAAAGCTAGAATTATAACCGTCATTCCTTCAGATCGAGGTCCAATCGACCTTGGTATCGGGACTTTTCTTGAACCGAGATTAGTCCTCTGTGATTCTTGGACCAAAAACCTTTGATAGGTTTTCTGCATGCGGAATGATTGATATTAACAGTTTTAGCAATAGATGCAGTAAAATTCCAATCATCATCAGTGGGATATAGTCTTCCTTTCCCCCTGAATGTGTGAATCCTTGAATGATTGACATTCTTGGATTTACTTTGACTGTAATTTTTTTGGTTCTTGACTTGATTGGTTTTTGTGGACCTGGTAGTTGATTTCCAAGTTCGGTTTTCTTGTGATACAGCTGATTTACCATTTGGTTTCCCGTTGTTGGTAAATCTGGTTGTTTTCTTAGAAAACTGATTTGTCCTATGTGATACTGGCTTTAATGGTTCAACAATTTTCTCAGTTTGTGGAAGTTTCTCAGCTACAAACTTGATACCAGTTTTAGTACTAGGTTTGACAGCTTTGTTGGTTCCATCCTTAGAAGATTGTTGTGTATCAAATCCTAAACCAGTTTTGTCTCCATATGGTTTTCCATATTTGAATCCGGTAATCGAACTTGATTGAGCAATTGATTCGATTGTTGTTCAGCCGATGATGAGTCGATCTTTGAATCTTTTCTTTATCAATTCTAGTCAGTTTCAACACTTTTAATTCAGACTTCAATCTTTCAACTTCAAGAATTAGACTTTCCTTCTCTGCTTTGATTGATTCATAACCAGCTTGGATAGTTACTAGCTGATTCATCAATTCATCAAGTGTTTCTTCTAATTCTTGGTTTTTTGGATTGGAATCAGCGGTCGAAGAACACGCATTTTGCATGGAAATCTAAGCTGAGGAATATTTAGAGTTAGATTCGCATACCTCATTTGCATCTTCCATGTGTGCCATTAAAGCTGTGTCATCTGATAGTCTTTCAGTACCAGCTTCATAATCTGATTCATCTGCAGCAAGGAGTGCTCTTCTACCAACTCTTCTTGGTGGCGTCTTCTTGGTTAGTTCTGGACATTCAGCTTTATAATGTCCAGGTTTCTTGCAGTTGAAACAGATATATTCATCGTCTTTTCTTTTCTCAAGAGTCCTTTTGATAAACTTTTGAGTGACTGGATGTCCACTCTTCATTCTTCGAATTCTGTTCATCATTAGAGCCATTTGTTCTTCCATTTCATCCAATTCATGAAGATTGCTAGATGAGTTTTCTTGAATGTCATTTGATGCTACTGCAAGTGCTGTGGTCTTTGGTTCTTCCAGGGCTTTGATTATTGCAGCTGTACTTGAAAAATCTTCACTAAATTCACAAGCTTTCAGATCTGAGAAGATTTTGAATGAATCCTCTATGTCAAGTCTTCTAGATTCCTCCATAGCAGTGACCTTCATCTTCCAGCAAATTGGTAATGCCTTCAAGATTCTTGTGTTGATAACTTTCTTAGAGTATTCAATCTTGAGAGATCTAATTCATCCTTGATAGCACTGAATCTTGTTTCCATCTGGTCAATAGTTTCTCCATATTTCATCTTGAAATTTTCAAACTTTTGTTTTGCAACAGAGATCTTGTTTTCCTTGATTTAATCTGTTCCTTCACAAAAAAGTTGTTGTTTGTCCCACATTTCCTTGGCAGTTGTGCATTCTTTCACCTTCAAGTTCATGTTGCTATCAAGAGTTCTAAGAATAAAGTCCATAGCAACATTATTTAGATTGTTTCGCTTGCGATCATCACTAGTCCATTCGGATTTGGGCTTTGCAACTCGAACTTGTTGTCCATCAACAGTTTGCATATGAGTAATCTGAATTGGTCCATCAGTGAGTACGTATATCATTTCATCATGAGTAGCTGCTAGAAAGGCCTGTATATGACGTTTATATTCGTCAAATCTGTCCATGTTGCACATAAGCATCTGTCTTGCATATTGATTGTTATCTATAGTGAGTGAGTGAAAATTGATTGTTTTGTAATATTCCAATTTTCGGGAAAGGGCAGACGTGTCATTTTGCGAAAACAAAATATTGGGTTCAATTCCTTTTTATTCGGAGTTTAAGTATTTTATAAGATATATATATATATATATATATATATATATATATATATATATATATATATATATATATATATATATATATATGTCTAATATATATATATATAGAGGAGGGGATTTAACCCAATTACCCGCTTTGACCAGCTCCATACCCGACCCAAACCCGTAAAATATGAAGGAAAAAAAACCTACCCTAATTAGAAATTTCAAAAATATGAAGGAAAAAAAAAACAAAAAACCTACCCTAATTAGAAATTTTGAAAATATGAAGGAAAAAAAACCTACCCTAATTAGAAAATTCCTAATTTGAAAATTAATTAAAATTTGATTTCCCTAATAAATACCATATCTTTCATAATCTTTTTCTAGCTCACATTCTTTCCCAATCTTTTTCTAGCTCACATTCACCTCATTTCATATTCACCTATTCCTCTCACTTCATTCATCAATTCTATTGGCATTCTATGGTATTACATTACATTGTCTAATTTTTTAATAATGCTCATTCATCTCATTCAAATAATTTATACATCTCATTTGATTCTGCGGACATTTAGCTCCGTGCAAAGCACGAATTGATTCATCCCTTTGTGCATACATATCATGAATTTTTTTTTAATAATTTTTCTTTTATCATTCATTATATGTAATTGATTTGTGCAGACAACTACCTTTGTGCAAGGTACGAATTTTTGAGTTTGTGTTATAATTTTATTTGTGCATATATTTTTTTATTTTTTATTTTTACTTTTTTAGGGTTTACTTGATTCATCCATATGTGCAGGCATTTAGCTCCGTGCAAGGCACAAATTGATTCAACCCTTTGTGCATACATATGGCGGTAGGGTGGGTTGGTAGGTAGGGTAAGGGTGGTGGTGGGTAGGGTATGGTAAGGGTGGTGGTGGGTAAGGTATGGCAGGGTATGTAAAGTGAACTGGTGGGAAATGTAGGGTAGAGTAGGGTAGGTTGGAGTAGTGGGTAAGGTGGGATAGGGTGGTGTGGTGGGTAAGGTAGGGTTGAGTGGAAGTAAGGTGAGCTGGGGTGGTGTGGTGGGTAAGATAGGGTTGAGTGGAACGGTGGGTAGGGTAGGGTAGGGGAGGGTAGGGTAGCGTTGGGTAGAGTATGGTCGGATAGGTTGGGGTAGTGGTAAGGTAAGATAGGGTGGTGTGGTGTGTATATAGGGTTGAGTGGAATGGTGGATAAGGTAGGGTTGTGTGGTGGGTAGGGTACGTGGGGTGGTGGGTAGGGTAGGGTAGGGTAGAGAAGGGTGGGGTGGTAAGATGGGTAAGGTAGGGTAGGGTAGGGGTGGGTGATAGTGGAGTAGAGTAGAGTAGGTAATGGGTAAGGTAGGTAGGATGTCGATGGTAAGATACGGTGATATTAGGTAAGGTAAGATAGGGTGGTGGGTAGGGTATGATAGCGGTGGGTAGGGCTGGGTGGGAAGAGAGTTAGAGTGCAATGGGGTATGGCGTAGGGCAACCCTACCCCTTCTCATATATCCTACCTTATTAACCATACCATACCTTACTCCCGCCAACCTTAATTCACTACCCTGCTCTACTCATCACTCAATGTGTCATCTTTTATATAATTCATTCCAATCTTGCATATTCCAAACGCAGTAATATAATTAATTATTCCATTACATTCCATTTTGTTCTATTATTTTATTCCATTCAATTTAATTCCTGCGTAACAAACATGCCAACAAAATCATCTTTTTACCCTTAAAAAAAATCTTCTTTTAGAATATATGTTCTCCCGTGTAATGTTAAAAGTAGAAATATAACAACAATTTTTGGCATCATTATAACTTTTGGACATGTTGTGTTGTCTGTTTTTGACTCTATCTGACGCCGGAAACAAATACTAATCTTAAACAAAAGAATTTTAATAGCTTGCATTACAATAAGTTTGAAAAGACTTTGTTTTGTAGTACATATTATGCATACTAATTGAATGTAATCATATTATCATATGTCCCCGTGCAATGCACGGGTTATTGACTAGTTTATATATATATATGTTTTAAGGAAAATCTGATTATTTTAAGGAAAAGGGCAATTAAGGAAATAGGTTATCTGGGGAAAAAGCATATTTAAGGAGAAATAATCCCCATTATACACTAAACCTATTAGAAATCAGAATTTTCCTCTACATTCTTGAGAAAAATGCGGCTGAGAGCGAGAGAGGAGCCAGATAGACTTTCTGCGATATCTCACGGAGTTTTCAACCGTTTTGAGATCCGCGAGAAGCGTTGGAATCGTCATGAAAGGAGCGTCGTTTCAACACTCAAAGATCAAAGCTTTGTTAAGGTTTGTAATTCGACCTATCTGTTGTTCTTGAGTGAGTTTTGAAGATCAAAATTCATACCTTTCGTAGTTTATTGTTTTAGAAGCCGTTGATCGATTCTAAATTATTTTTGGGGATTGATCATATAGGTATCTGTGAGAAAAAGGATCGTTGCAGTAGTTTTCTGAGTTTTTCTGGTTTGGAATAGCTTTCTAAAGGTAAGAGGGTCTTCCTCCAAATTAATTACGGTTTTACAATATTTAGGTTATGTTTTAGGATTGAACCGTATTTATTCGTGTCATTGTTGGTGCTTTTTATTTTTGGTGTAGATTTTATTTTTATGTTAGTTTTTCCTTATGATGTTCATTACTGCCGAGAAGAATAAAAGGGACCTGATCATTCCCAGTTGATGCGTACGGTTGCCGGAAGAAGGAGAAGAAAAAAAAAAGATAATAAACGAAAAAAGGGAGGTCGGCCATCAAAACTAGCAAACAACACTTTTATTAGTTTGTGTTATTGTTTGTTTTGCATTTGGTTAGATATAGTTTTTTTATATATATTTTACTTGTGATTAGTTTTTAATAGATTTTATTTGTGTTTGCTATTTGGGTTCATGGACTCCTGTATGATTATTGTCGACAGGTTTATAAAAGAAATAGGGATTGATTTAATAAATGTATATTGTTTATATTTAATTAATATACAATGTATAGTTGTTTGGTGTTATTGTGTTATGTTATTTCCTTTCAAAAATATGAATATACGACTTGATAGCCAATAAACTTAAATAAGATGAAATAATGTGACAAGCCTCGATTGAGCTTCCGATTCGTTTAGTTTTGGCACCGGATGTACTCTTAAAGGGAGTTGAAGTTCGGATCCGTCGGAAGGGCATGAAAGAGCTTGTGCTTTGATGAACTAGGGTTCATCAATGTCTGTGTAATTGCTAGGCCTTGTCCGTGTCTAGAGGTCTAAGTAAGAGAGTAGGAGATGTGAGGGAGCTTACTTGAAAACACTTAGGTGGCTAGTTAACAACATAATAACAAACATACTTGTGTAGTAAAAAGATTAAACATCAATCCATTCTTGGTAAGGCACAAGTCTATATCGCGATGTGTGTGCATTTTAAAAGTGAATAACTCTGTAAGTCTTTGGACCCTATGTACGGAGGAACACCACCCCGTAAGTCCGAGACCCTACGTATGGAGGGACTTCGCCGAACGTGTGCACTATCGGAGTCTACTAGACTAGACTTCCGTGGTTATTGGTGAGATCCACCAATATGTTGCACCCATTTACTTCGTGGTGAGTAGCACCATGCGCAGTGCCCTTGAATGCTGGTGTAACACAGATAAGCTAAGCTAGAAACGTATAGTCATGACGTGTCGATGGACATGAAGTGAACCTTAGATTGAGTCGGTCTCAGAAAGACAACTTATTAATTATAAAACTTGTTTATAAACCTTAGTTAATTTGTAGCTTCTACCTCTTATTAAGTACTTTGTACTTACCGCAAATGCATTGTTTTTCTATGTGTTTGGGGGAGAGAAGACGAACAGGTGAATTCAGAGTTCAAGGAGGACTTCGATGACGACGTTTAAGGTCGCCGAAGTTGAAGAGTTTATTTATTTATGTTTTAATTGTTACTTTAGACTTGAAGTTTCGTTTGGGAACTTGTAATTACTTTCTAGTTTTCTCTTTTTGAGATTATCGTACGTTTTGGATTTCGTTGGTTTCTTTTTTTCAATGTAATAAATATTACATTACTATCTTTAGATAAGATTCTATTCTTAGTAGCATTTTATGGTGTTTGCCGAGTCATTTGAGCTTCCATTTTGCTAAACTCGATACGACGTAGTAGAGGCTTACGTGTAATATTAGATTTATTTAATATTATGCGTGCCGCGCATTTTGTTTCCGGATAAGGACTCGGTATCCGGGAGCGGGGCGTTACAATTGGTATCAGAGAGAAGCGTCTTTTAGGCATCCTTTCTTCTAAGATAAGTCTTCCTTAGACCTTTCAGTAACGTTCTGGTTTTCTTTGATCATCAGGATGGTGGCAACGAGAACTGGAATTCATGGTGAAGAGACCACAAGAGCAAGGGAAAGCAGTCCGACACCAGTTGTAGGAGGTGGTTTTGTGCGGCAGAATCTATCCCCTCATCAGACCAACACACCAAGACCTCACCAGAACCCTACATCACGTCCATAGTCTAACCAGGAACCAAGGTACAACTACATCTTTGGAGAACCCGGGGAAGCCCCCATCCGTGTCACGGTAATAGGAGACATTCCACCGGTCTATGTTCCTCCAGCAACCAACATCTATCCTCCACCGATCAGTGTCTACCCGCCACCAGTGAGCCACCCCTCTCCACCGGTTTTCCATCAACAACAACAGCAGATCTTCTACCCACCTCCAGTAGGTCATACTCCTCGACCTACTATACCTCCTTCACCATGTTTTGATCATCAACAAAGCTATGGTTACCCCCCGTACGGTTCCTACCAACCTTATCACGCCCAGCAACTTCATCAGAGTTATCACCCTCATCAGACTGAACCTCAAGTGATCCCTCTTCAACAACCTCAACCACCACCTTATCCACCTCAAGCACCATATGTACCTTACGGTTATCCACCCGTTTACCCTCCAGCTTATCCACCGGTTTACCCACATGTTTACCCTCCAGTTAGACCGGCATTCGAGCAAGCACCACCAGTTGATTGGTATACGAGGCTAAGAAGGAACAGAGTTCAAGACTTCCTTGGAAATGTGGAACACTCAAAGGCTGAAGAGTGGATAAGAAGTTTTGAGAAAGCTTGCAGAAAGTTAACGTCCCTGAAATTGAGATGGCGCAGTTGGCAGTTGGTTTTCTTCTGGGTGCAGCTGAAGCGTGGATTGATGCGATAGAAAGCAGTAATGGTAAAGTAACAGATTGGGAAAGTTTTAAGGCCATGTTTTATAATGAGTAATTTCCAGCAACAGTGCAGGCAGACTAGGCAAGTCAGTTCTTAAAGCTTAAGTAGGGTGTTTATATGACGGTATCTCAGTACACCAACAAGTTCAACGAGTTGGGAAGGTTTTACCCAGAGCTTATGAAGGTTGAAGAGAGGAAGATGGAACTTTACAAAGAAGGGTTATCCTACGTGATACAATCTGGTATGTTGGGTTTCACGGCAAGAAACATGGCTGAACTGCTGAATAAGGCCTTGGAAGTTGAGACCTTCAGGAAGAAGGCCACCGTTGTAATTGGAGTAAAAAGATCTTTGGAGAATAGCCAAGTAGAAGATCAAGAAGCACCTCAGCAGCAAGATGAGAAAAGGATTATGGCACCACTGACGGTAAAGGCATTTGGCAGTGCCTTAGTTTGTCCGAAGTGTAAAAAGAACCACTCCGGGGAATGTCGAGTAGGTTCGAATGGATGTTACCTTTGTGGAGATACGGGACACTACTCAAAAGTTTGACCTGTAAGGAGTGCTAGGAGAAATCAGGGGATCAACCAAGAAAGGTCAAGTCGACCAACAAGGGTGTTTACTATGGATGCAGCCATACCAGGTACCTTTTAGTTTGTTTGTTTTTCTTGAAATATTCTTATGACATAAATTAAATTCACGTTATAATTGTAGCTAAGTAAATGAACTAACTCTTAGGGACATTAATAGTGGGTAACATAGTTATATCAATATTAATTAATACGAGAGTGTCAAACTTTTGTGTTGAGGAAGATAGCTAGCAAGTTAAGCCTACCCCTCAACCTTTTAAGAAAACATAATGGATACCATCTGGGTACAGTGAATTAGATAAGGCTGAAGCGTTTGGTAGAAGATTGGTTAAGTTCAGTGGTTAGGAGTGTTTGGTCAGTCGGTTTCATGAGCAAGGATTTGGGGCAGTCTGGGAATCAGTAGTGTTTGATTACGAGGTTGGCAAGGGCAGTTTTGTTAAAGGTTGTCCGTGGGGAACAGGTGAAGCTTCGGTTTGATTTGTGTTGAAAAGAGAGTGCTACGGAACATCAAGAGTTTGCATATGATCAAGTTTCGAGGACGAAACTCCTTTTAAGGAGGGAGTAATGTAATATTCCGATTTTCGGGAAAGGACAGACGTGTCATTTTGAGAAAACGAAATATTGGGTTCAATTCCTTTTTTTTCGGAGTTTAAGTATTTTATAAGATATATATATATATATATATATATATATATGTTGAATTTATATATATATATATGTCGAATTTATATATATATATATATATATATATATGTTTTAAGGAAAATCTGATTATTTTAAGGAAAAGGGCAATTAAGGAAATAGGTTATTTGGGGAAAAAGCTTATTTAAGGAGAAATAATCCCCATTATACACTAAACCTACTAGAAATAAGAATTTTCCTCTACATTCTTGAGAAAAACGCGGCTAAGAGCGAGAGAGGAGCCAGATAGACTTTCTGCGATATCTCACGGAGTTTTCAACCGTTTTCAGATCCGCGAGAAGCGTGGGAATCGTCGTGAAAGGAGCGTCGTTCAACACTCAAAGATCAAAGCTATGTTAAGGTTTGTAATTCGACCTATCTGTTGTTCTTGAGTGAGTTTTGAAGATCAAAATTCATACCTTTCGTAGTTTGTTGTTTAAGAAGCCGTTTATCGATTCTATATTATTTTTGGGGATTGATCATATAGGTATCTGTGAGAAGAAGGATCGTTGTAGTAGTTTTCTGAGTTTTTGTGGTTTGGAATAGCTTTCTAAAGGTAAGAGGGTCTTCCTCCAAATTAATTACGGTTTTACAATATTTAGGTTATGTTTTAGGATTGAACCGTATTTATTCGTGTCATTGTTGGTGCTTTTTGTTTTTGCTGTAGATTTTATTTTTATGTTAGTTTTTCCTTATGATGTTCATTACTGCCGAAAGAATAAAAGGGACCTGATCATTCCCAGTTGATGCGTACGGTTGCCGGAAGAAGGAGAAGAAAAGAAAAAAAGATAATAAACGAAAAAAGGGAGGTCGGCCATCAAAACTAGCAAACAGCACTTTTATTAGTTTGTGTTATTGTTTGTTTTGCATTTGGTTAGATATAGTTTTTTATATATATTTTACTTGTGATTAGTTTTTAATAGATTTTATTTGTGTTTGCTATTTGGGTTCATGGACTCCTATATGATTATTGTCGACAGGTTTATAAAAGAAATAGGGATTGATTTAATAAATATATATTGTATATATTTAATAAATATACAATGTATAGTTGTTTGGTGTTATAGTGTTATGTTATTTCCTTTCAAAAATATGAATATACGACTTGATAGCCAATGAACTTAAATAAGATGAAATAATGTGACAAGCCTCGATTGAGCTTCCGATTCGTTTAGTTTCGGCACCGGATGCACTCTTAAAGGGAGTTGAAGTTCGGATCCGTCGGAAGGGCATGAAAGAGCTTGTGCTTTGATGAACTAGGGTTCATCAATGTCTGTGTAATTGCTAGGCATTGTCCGTGTCTAGAGGTCTAAGTAAGAGAGTAGGAGATGTGAGGGAGCTTACTTGAAAACACTTAGGTGGCTAGTTAACAACATAATAACAAACATACTTGTGTAGTAAAAAGATTAAACATCAATCCATTCTTGGTAAGGCACAAGTCTATATCGCGATGTGTGTGCGTTTTGAAAGTGAATAACTATGTAAGTCTTTGGACCATACGTACGGAGGAACACCACCCCGTAAGTCCGAGACCCTACGTATGGAGGGACTTCACCGAACGTGTGCACTATCGGAGTCTACTAGACTAGACTTCCGTGGTTATTGGTGAGATCCACCAATATGTTGGACCTAGTTACTTCGTGGTGAGTAGCACCATACGCAGTGCCCTTGAATGCTGGTGTAACACAGATAAGCTAAGCTAGAAACGTATAGACATGACGTGTCGATGGACATGAAGTGAACCTTAGATTGAGTCGGTCTCACAAAGACAACTTATTAATTATAAAACTTGTTTATAAACCTTAGTTAATTTGTAGCTTCTACCTCTTATTAAGTACTTTGTACTTACCGTAAATGCATTGTTTTTCTATGTGTTTGGGGGAGAGAAGACGAACAAGTGAATTCAGAGTTCGAGGATGACTTCGATGACGACGTTTAAGGACGCCGAAGTTGAAGAGTTTATTTATTTATGTTTTAATTGTTACTTTAGACTTGAAGTTTCGTTTGGGAACTTTTAATTACTTTCTAGTTTTCTCTTTTGGAGTTTATCGTACGTTTTGGATTTCGTTGGTTTCTTTTTTTCAATGTAATAAATATTACATTACTATCTTTAGATGAGATTCTATTCTTAGTAGCATTTTATGGTGTTTGCCGAGTCTTTTGAGCTTCCGTTTTGCTAAACTCGATACGACGTAGTAGAGGCTTACGTATAATATTAGATTTATTTAATATTATGCATGCCGAGCGTTTTGTTTCGGATAAGGACTCGGTATCCGGGAGCGGGGCGTTACATGTTTAACAACTGAAAACTGAGCTTTCAAATGAAAACAACTAGAGGAGATATAGAGCAGTTGATATCTTATCAGAGAAACACCGCTCCGATACCAATTGTTGGTCCATTGGAAAGGCTAACACAAGTTTAGAGGGGGGTGAATAAACTTGTCCCTAAAACTGGATTCAAAACAAATTAAGGTTCAGTTAAACTTGTGTGGAGTTAAGTCGACTAAAGTTGAGTTTAAGTCAAAACGACTTAAGCTTGGAACCGAGTCAACCGGCAAATGATAAAGTTCTAGCCTTTTTCTTGATCTTGTTATTCTCTCAGAAAATCGAGTGTAGTAAAAATCAATTCGATGAATGTCAGTTTGTGAACTGTGAGGTGTATAACAATCAATTATCAAAATGCTATAAATAAATAAGTAAGTGCGTAAAGTAAATAAGACAAGTCTTATAGAGGTTCCAGGTGGTGTAATCTTGTCAGCCACTTTCTTCCCTTGTGATGCGGAGGAAAATTCCACTAGAACTTTTTGAGGTGAACTATTACAAAAAGTCCTAAACAATAGCCATTGGCTAATCCCTAGCGTCACTATCTAATCAGTTGTAGAACAGGTAGAATTGTTGTTCTTCAATTGCTTGAACACTGATCCTTGGAGGGTTGAATTGTCTCTTCACCAGCTACCACCACAAACACAGTCTACCTGACTGCTTGTCACAACTGTCCTTGGCGAAACCTTCCTTGTTTGCTTCACAGTCTAAAACCTTTGATGTAGAATCAAAGTTGGGCTGAGAATCAATAAATTGATTCTTGTTTGTGGTTCTTCAAAGTGTAAGATTCTTGATAAAATCTGTGTAGCTTGAAAACTTGAAGAATTTCTAGATAGTAATTCGAATAATATGACTAATGCACAAACTTGCTTGATAATGCTTGTTAATTCGTTATTTATCTTGGGTGCAAAGTCCTCTATTTATAGTGTGAGGTCCAACGTTCATCTGACTTCAGTTCGAATTGTATCAACGTCTCTTTTTGTAACGGATATATCTTCTCTCATCCGTCTGCCGTGTGTCGATAACTCATCCAATGAATTTGCTTCCTTTATAACGTTATTTGTACTATCGCTTTGGATGGCTAACTTATAAAACTAAGTTTCCTTATCAGTTTTATACTGAGTTTATAGTTTGTCAGTTTCTTTGCTGGCTTGGAGCATTAACTGTGATTTTACTCTTCTTAAAATATCAATACTCCAGCTTTCATCTGATTATAATTGACTTAATCAAAGTACACCATGACTCATTATCATCTAAGAATTCATTGTCCTTATGATTCTTAGGTCTTCATACAAGATCCATAAAGTCAGTTCAGGTCACCACAATCTTGCCTGAAGTCTAACTTTCTGATCTCGACTCGACTGGTCTTCATAACGAGTTTGAACCTCGGTTCTTCAATCTTCAATAATCGAGTCTGTGACCCTCGGTTCTTGATCTTCTCTAGATAGGCCAACCGAGTCTCAGAACTCTCAAAGTGAACTTATCTTCTTCGATTGATCTTTGGTGTATTCGTGTCGGGTTTACGTCTTAGTGATTTCGATTTTCTAGATGATTCCCGCTTTTCGATTTCTGACACACTAATTATTACATTGCTTGTCTGATGTAACTTATACAAATATCAGACTCTAGTAAAACTTATACATTCAATTCTAGACATCTTTTAGCTTTTCACTATAACAGCTGGCTTCAGCACTTCATCAATGGGGTTAAGATAATACTTTAAACAAATAAGATGAATTATCATCAAAACATAAATTTTATTTCCAACAATCCCCATTAACTATCACACATTCAATAAAGATTTCAGGTAAAACATGTATCATGCTACAATCCATAAACTCCCTAATAATTCGTACCTACCAATGCATCAATGTGTTGTGTGATAATCTTTTGTGACACTGCATTCGCAAAAATAACAGAGTCATAGCGACCCCAGAATCTTAACTTATCGGTGTGCATACTTGCTCCTTGCTTTCGGACTTAGGCAAATAACATGTTGGTCCCTTAGAAAGGCTAACACAAGTTTAGAGGGGGGGGGGGTGAATAAACTTGTCACCAAAAACATAACTGATTAATTAACAATTAAGGTTTAGTTTTAACTTGTGTGGAGTTGAGCTGACAAAGCTGAGTTTAAGCCAAACTGACTTATACAAAACTGAGTCAACCGACAGCGGATATAGATTTTAGCCTTCATCTGGATCTTTTTATTCTATAAGAAAGAGCTGTGTATGCAAAACGGAAATCTGGTGAATGTTAGTTTGTGAATTGTGTATGCTTATAACAATCAGTTTCAGTATGCGGTATAAACAAATATAATTGCTGTAAAGTAAATAACAGAATGTAAATGAATAAAGTAAGTAGAGCAAGAATTATAGTGGTTCCAGGTGGTGTAATCCTGTCAGTCCACTCTTCCTCGTGATGTAGGAGGAAAATTCCAATAGAACTCCTTGAGGTACACTGTTACAAAAAGTCCTATATTATAGTCCTTGACTAATCCCTAGTGTCACTATCTAAACAACTAAAGAACAGGTTGGATTGCTGCTCTTCAACTACTTGAGCCACTGGTCCTTAGAGGGTTGTATTGCCGCTTCACCATCTACCCCCACAAACATAGTCTATCCGACTGCAAATGTCACAACTGTCCTTGGCAACTCCTTGACCGGATTGCTTCATAGTCTAAACCTTTGATTGAGAATCAAAGTTGGGCTGAGAATCAATAAATTGATTCTTGCTTGTGGTTCTTCAAAGTGTGTAAATCTGGATATGATCGATGTAGCTTGAACACTTGAAGAATTTCTAGATATGATCTTGTTGAGCGCAAATAATGATATTGACGATACAGGGTTTCACTCCCTCCACGTGTCGTCTATCGGTTGGTCATCATATTATAAAATAACTCCAGTATATCCATGTCGATGCCCAGGCTCGAGGCCAAGGCCATCATATAAAAGCCAGGCTACGACTATCGATTTGTCGACGACCGGCGGTGTGAGATGACAAGTCCATAAGGATAGAGTCCACACCGGCTAGCGATTATGGGATAACGAGTCTAGAGTCGATCACCGCAGTCGGAAGTATCGACTTCGAGGACGAGTCCACACCAATTTGTCCAGGCCCACCCACAGCGATAGCTTGGGCAAGGGTCAAGGCCCATTTAAGGGTAAAGGTGACAATAACATAAGCCGACTTAACCTTAGGGTTTAGGCAAGTATTGTCATTATAAATACCCCATTCCAGGAACTACGTAAGGCTTGATTCTGGAACGAGCGAGATATGTAGGCAATCCAAGATACGATCTTGGACTCGGCCAGCATACATAAAATCCACCTCCTCATTCATCTTTTTGGCATTAGGGTTCTTGTGTATTCATCACTAGATTAAATTAGGGCTCAAATCTTTAAGGTGACTTAATTTGTCATCGTCATTGGCGCTAGAAGGAGGAGGGCCTTCTATTGATCGAATAACTCAAGAACACGATGCCTCCCAAGAAAATCGCATCTAAAACCACATCCAAAGCGATCGATCGAGCTCCCGGATGAGCAGAGCCAATCGATCCTGATATGCAAGGAGACGAAGATCCCGCCTGGATCTTATTCAAAGACGATCCTCAGCGACAACAAGGGAAAAAGATCCGATTTTGAATCTCGTCCGGAGACCCACCAACGAGAAAAGCAAGCCCTTGCTCCGAATATCGGGCACTTGCGGTCGGTTGGCGAGGGCAAATTTGGAGGTAATGTCGAGGATAATAGCCGAGGCGATTCTGAGCCTGAAAAGCGGCGAAGCGGCCAGAAAGAAGCTATGGCGGAAGGCGGCGAAAAAGGCGTGATGGACAAGCCTAAACGGACTCCTGGGACGAAATAAGCGCATCATCTAGCTCGAGTGGAAAGGAAGAGACGTGAGATTCACCAAAAACACCGAGAGAGGGATGATGATAGCGCCAGGGAGGCTGAGAATGCAATTTTGGGAAAGAATCGGTATCGTTGTGGCTCGAGTCTCCTTTCACGAAGGAGATCGAGAGCTTTCCCAAACCAAGGGGTTTAAGATACCCAAAATAGAGCCTTATGATGGCACCACCGACCGGAGGACCATCTCCACAGTATCTATCTCAAATGAGGTTGGATGGGGCACGATGCAATGCGTTGTCGGGCTTCGAGGCGCTACTCGTAGGTCGAGCAAGAGAATGGTTCACGAAGCTACGACCGGGTCGATCTCGATTTGCCATGCTCGCTCGAAAGTTCCGAGATCGTTTATAGTTAACAAGAAGTTTCATTTAAGCGCCACGCACCTCATGAGCGTGAGGCGACACAAAGATGAAACTGTGATGGAATACTTGAAGAGGTTTAATCTCGAGGCCATGCGGTCAGGGCGCTTGAGATGACCGACTTACGATCACATCGTTTGTAGGGGACTGCGTAATACTAAGTTATATATGAAGTTGAGCGAGGCGTCCCACATACTATGGACGAATCGTCAACGTGGTGCATCGATTCTGCTGTCAAGGAAGAGGCGGTCGCGAAGGCACACCCAATCCGGCCGGATGGAATCCAAGAAGGACACCCGAGGCCCGAGCAGGAATCGAGTCAAGAGGCGGGATGTCGAGAGTAAGCCGTCGATTTGGGACCGTATCGACACATCCACCTCGGACCGTGGGGGCAGAAGGGACCTCACGTGATAAGGACTTTATCCCACTCAATCGACCTCGATCGGAGGTGTTGTCGATTATGCTTTCAAAAAACTTGGCGAGAAACCGCGCCACCATGAAAAAACCTCGAGAAAGAGGCATGCAAACAAATATTGTGATTTTCACGAAGACATAGGTCATACAACAGAGGATTGTATCGACTGAAGAGAGATATTGATGTCTCGCATTCGGGAAGGAAAGCTAGACGAAGTTGTTGATGAGATCTCGATATGATGGTCCCGGAGGGCGTGGAGAGTTTAAGAGGAAAAACTCCGATCAAGGCGAGGAACCGAGGTCGAGATGTCGAGAGGCGAAGGATCGGTCACCTCGGAGGAATCGATCCCCTGTCGAGAAGAAAACAACAGAGAGAATTTTGGTCGAGATAGATATGAAGATAATCGACCAGATTAACTATGTCAACACAATCTTTGGTCTGGTGAGAGTGATAAAGACCGGACCGGCGAAGAGCCGCTTGTAGCTCGAGAGGCGCAAAGCGGCTTCGAGTTCACGGCAAAGTCGGATCGGCCCTCGAGATGATATCCCCAAGTCGAGGAGTCATAGCGAAGGTTAGTTATTGAGGCGATTATGAGCCGAGCCCGTGTATCGAGTGCAGATCGATAATGGGAGTGCGATGAACATCATATACCACTCGGCGTTTCAAGCAATGAAGTTGAAAGAGAAGGACCTAGCCCCCATGCGCGTCTCCCTGTTTGGATTCACAGGGCAAGCGATCCATCCCATGGGCTCGATAAAGTTACTCACGACTTGATTGGGGACGGCGAAAGACGGACACTTGAATTAAATTATGTGGTGGTCAAGGCTCCATCTGCCTATAATGTTATTCTAGGGCGACCAGCGCTCTTACGACCTTCGGGCTATCATTTCCACATTCCATAATAGCATGAAGTTTCCTACCGAGAACGGTTCCCACAAGTAAAGGAGATGTTGAAGTCGCTCGGAGTTGTAATTACGTAGTCATGAATGGGAAGATGGCGATTCAACAAGTCTTAGTCGAGGCGATTCGGAGGAAGAAGAGGAGAAGAGTTGGGTCTCCAGTGGCGCGATCGAGAACGTCCGACTACGGGAAGGAGAGGGCGATCGGTGTGTGCAAGTCGGGATTTGGATCCCGAAAAGAAAAACGACTCTTGGTTAAGCTTCTAATCGAGTTCGAGACATCTTTGCACGAAAGCCACCGACATGCCAGGGTTATCCACCGACATCATTGTTCATAAGCTTGAGATTGACCAGGCTAAAAGCGATCAAAGCGAAGAAGAGGAATTTTGCGTCCGATCGACTTGAAGCTATAGAGTTGGAAGTCGGCAAGCTATTGTCGACCAGATCGTGAGAGAGGTATTCTACCCGAGTGGCTAGCTAACCCGATATTAGTCAAAAAGCCCGATGGCGGTTGGCGCGTGTGTGTGGACTTCACGAGATCTTAACAAAGCATGTCCAAAAGATTCATATCCGTTGCCTAAGATCGACGAGGTTAGTAGACTCAACCATCGATTTTGAAGTTTTGGTTTTTAGATGCGTATAAAGGTACCACCAGTTCTAATGGACCTCGAGATGCGGAAAAAACTGCATTTATCACGAGTTCGGCACCTTCATTTATGTGACCATGCCATTCGGATTAAAGAATCTTTGGGGCAACATACCGAGAGGCGATCAATAAGATATTTGCAAGGCAAATAGGTAGATGTATGGAAGTTTATGTAGACGACTTGCTTATCAAGAGTCGATCTACGAGGCGATACTCTAGTCGATGCTCGAGAGGTTTTCAAGTGTTGAGAGAAACACAGATGAGGCTAAACCCGAAGAAGTGTACTTTTGGAGTCGGTCGGGTAAGTTCTTGGGTTACATGATTTGAAGGGCGGGATTCGAGCAAACCAGGATAAGATTGACACATTGAAGAATATGCCCGCACCACGAAATATCAAGGAGAGTGCAGAGGCTCACGGGTGAATGGCGCTCTCAACGAGTTTCTATCGAGATCGGCCACAAAAGTGCACTACCATTTTCAAGATACTCCGAAAGGCCAGTCCTTTTCATTGGGATGATGAGTGTCAGACAGCCTTTGAAGAGTTGAAGACTTATTTGTCAGAATTGCCTACCCTCACTTCTCCTCGAGAAGGGGAAAAGTTGTTAGTTTATTTGGCAGTATGCGAGGAGGCAGTGAGTGCGATCCTAGTCCGAGAAGGGGTACACGGCCAAGTGCCAATCTACTTTGTCAGCAAGGCTTTGCATGGCCCCGAGGTCCGGTACTCGCCAGCCGAGAAGTTAGCATTATGTCTCGTTCACGCCTCGAGAAAACTGAGGCCCTATTTTCAAGCTCATCCCATTGTGGTAGTCACTGACCAACCATTAAAGCAAATATTGGCAAAACCCGACACCTCAGGTCGATTGGCAAAATGGGTGATTGAAATGGCCCAGTACGATATCGAGTTCGTCCCTCGAACTGCGATAAAAGCACAGGCCTTGGCGGATTTTTTAGCCGAAGGGATCTCCGTTCAACTCGATCAAGAAAAGCAAAGCCCAGAGGAAAAATGGACTCTTCAGGTCGATGGAGCATCGAGTAAGGAGGCGGGGAGCGGGGCTCATTCCTCGTAAGCCGAAAGGCAAGGAATTCCCTTACGCCCTTCGTTTCGACTTCAAAGCAACGAACAACGAGGCCGAGTATGAGGCTATGATCACTGGCTTAAAGCTCGCTTTGAAGCTGGGTGTCGAAAATTTGTCGGTTTACAGTGATTCGCAGTTAGTGGTCAACCATGTGAAAGGGGAGTATGAAGCTAAGGAAGAAACCATGAAAAATTACTTAGCAATTGTCCAAAGCCTCATACCAAAATTCAAAAGCGGTTCAATTCGGCGGGTTCCCGAAGTCGAAATAAGAGAGCAATGCGCTCTCGAAATTGGCCTCAAACTTCATGTCAAGTAAGAAGGTTCTAGTCGAGTTACTGACCGATAGGAGTTACATCGAGGCGGAGGCCCAGCCGATTACTCAGCAGGGCCAGGTGGATGGACTCGATCGCTCTTTATCTCAAAGCGGAATACTGCCAGCTGATAAGGTACAATCTAGAAAAGTTCGACTGCAATCCACTCGATATCGTTTTTAATGACATCCTCTATCGGAAATCTTTTGTGAGTCCATGGTTAAGATGTGTATCTGAGACCGAGGGTGAATATCTCTTGGAAGAAATTCACAGAGGAGTATGTGGAAACCACTGCGGAGCTCGAATGTTAGCTCGAAAATGCAAGTTAGCTGGATATTTTTGGCCGTCGATGCAACGAGATGCGAATAATCTTGTCCAAAAATGCAACACTTGTCAGATTCATGATAATATCTCCCATCAACAAGCGCAAGACATGAATGTCATCTCGTCAGCATGGCCGTTTGATCAGTGGGGAGTCGATATCGTTGGACCCCTACCTCGAGCTCCGGGAAATCTTAAATATGTGGTCGTTGCTGTAGATTACTTCACGAAGTGGGTCGAAGCTAAGGCTATACCCGACATCAAAGCTGCAACCATCAAAAAGTTCTTGTGGGTCGACATTTTATGCAGGTATGGGATCCCTAAGGCTCTGATCTCGGATAACGGTACCCAGTTCGAAGATCGTAAAGTCAGAGAATGGTGCAATGAATACCATATCGACCAGCGATTCACCTCGGTAGCTCATCCACAGGCAAACGGTCAAGTCGAGCAAACCAATCGACAGATCAAGCTGGGTCTGAAAAAGAGACTAGAGGCAGAAGGTCGAGATTGGGCGATTCAACTTCCGAGCATCCTATGGTCGTATAGGACAGACTCTAATTCATCAACGGGGAAACTCCTTTTCTTTGGTATATGGTTGTGAAGCGGTGATACCCGCCGAGATCGGAGTTCCCTCCCCGAGTTACGGCATACAATGTTGAGACTAACGATCCCGAACTCCGGCGGGAAAGGGGCGGTGTCGAGGAACGAAGAGAGATAGCCTCGGCGAAATGGCAAGGTATAAGCGAAGATCTCTCGATGTATTACAACTCGAGGGTCGACATCGATACTTCAAGGTTGGAGATCCGGTTCTAAGGAAAAATGAAGCAAGTCGACGAGGCGGCGGAAAAATTAACTTGGTTGGGAAGGACCTTATCAAATCCTAAAGTCCACCCCAAAGGGTCTTATCGACTTAGTCGGGATGATGGAACTCATTGTTCCTCTCGACATTGTACGCCAACAATGAGGAAGTATTATGTTTGAGATAAGCTTTACTTTGATGAACTTGTTTACTTTTCACTTATGAATCTTGTAATAAGTCCATGAGGCAATTTTATGAGTATTCTAATGAATTTGTATCTTTCCGAGATGTCTTCATGTTTGTTAGGATTTATAGCCAAAAGCGATACCAGTCAATGTGACGAAAAAGTTAAAGGCAAAACAATCGAAAGCAGTAGAAAATCCGCAGTCGGACATCTCGATAAAGCCAAAACAAAGTTAGCCTAGTAGGCGACGAATGCAAAGGCATAGAGGCGGTTCGCGGGTCGGGCCAAAGGTCCAAGCTAAGAGCGAGCGAGCCCAAGAGGCAAACAAGGCTAAAGCAAAGGGCGGTTCGCATAGTCGGGCCACCTGTCCCGATCGAAAGCCGAATAAGCCCGAGGCGAAAAAGGCCTGGACAAAGGGCGGTTCGCATAGTCAGGCCACCTGTCCCGATCGATGGTCGAAAGAGCTTAAGTGGCAAAAAAGACCAAAGATCGGGGCGGTTTACATTAATGCTCGACCAAAGTTCAACTAAGCCTAAGGGCAAAGGACTAAGGCAAGCAACTCGATCTCAAGTGCAATAAGAACTAAAGGTTCATAATACACTTGGGGGGCAACACAGTATCTAGAACAACAAGTACAGCAAATAAAACGAATAGCGAGTAAATCATGCCAAGTCAAACAATAAGAGAGAAGATAAAGAAACAAATTGCAAAGTCAAACAAAATTTGAAGCATAAAGAAAGCGGCCGGTCGAAAGACCATTAAAGTCGATTGTCAAAATAAAGCTATTACAAAAACAAGGCCGGTCGAAAAGACCAGCCAAAGTTAAATAAATGTTATTACAAATCATGAGTTTGAATAGCAAAGAAGATATAAAAACATCAAGATCGTGGGTCGACTTAAGAGTCGGCTCGGTGGTGCCAGGGTCGGATCGGCGCGATCGGATTGGCGGTAGAGGCGAGATTTAGGAGGAGCATACTTTATGGCCAAGGACTCTCCCAGCGAAACTCCTCGGCAATCGATCGTCTGATTTCTCCGAGTCGGGATTGTAGAACATCGGCGTCGGAGAGTCGACATGTCAAAGCTCGGGGTAGCCTCTTTCATCGATCTACGGCGGGGTGTATCCACCCATCATCGAAGCCCGCATGATCACTTCTAAATCATCTTCAAGATTGGATGACTTGCGGTACTCCACGATGGCCTCGTTCTAGCCTCTCCGACTGCGCTGCGCTCGATATAATTCAGCCTGTAGCGCGTCACGATCCTGGCGAGCCTTCCTTGCTTCTTCATCTGCAGCTTTCTGACACTGCTGCAGCTTCTCATAGTCTTGAGCCAGTTTGAGCAGCTCTCGACCCTGATCTTGTCTTTCATCTCGCACTCGGTCCAGCTCCTCTCTCGGTAGTGGCCAATTTTGCTTCAGCAGCCACCAATTTACCTTGTAACTTCTCGAGCTCGGCGATCGAGTTTTGCTTTAACTCGTTATACTGCTTCTCCATAGCAGAGAGTGCGGCGTTTTTCGTGATGTTGTCTTGGAGTAGCCTGCCGTTCTCCTTCTTGATCTCGTTTGCCGACTCCCCCGTTTTGGCCAGCCGTCGGGCAGCCTCCCGACCAACAAGAGTATGCTACAAAATAGAAGGATGAGAAATAAATAAACAAGGCGCGCGTCTCGAGGAAAGTAAATATAAAAGGAGGATCGACTTATGAGGCGATTCAGTTTCCGCAGAACATAAGACAGGTCTCTGTCATCCACTCCAGCATAGTCGTCAAAAACCCAGTCCACACCGATTCCTGACTCGGCAGTGGCCTCGGCAACCTTCTTCCTCTTCGCCTCTCGGAGCTGCTCCTTTACCACCTCGGCGACAGACGGCCTCTTTTTGGTTTGAGGTACTTGCTCCTCGACATTAGCCTCGACATTCGAGGTTAAATCGACCAGCTCATCCTCGTCTTCATCTCGAAGAGATCCGAATCGGACGGTTAGTTCGCCGGTAGTCGAGGCACCTCGATCGTCCCAGCTCGGCGAGGCGACTCAATGGCGGCAAAGATTTGTTACGGGTGGAGGCGCGCCCACACCGAGAGAAGAGGAAGGCCGCGCGGTCTCGACCACGAGCAAGCCGGTGGCGGCCCGACCCTCGAGAGGTGGTGCGGCTACGACCGTCGCCTCGAGAATGCGCCGAGAGGTTGGTGACCTTGGAGAATTTGCCTTTGTAATACAAGAAAAGACAAGTTAGTTTTAATCAACAAACAACAAGTTATCGACTTAAAGAACAGCTAGTATGTAAAAACATGCAAATAAGTAAAGCATCCTACGATTCTCGTGATCGAGGCGTTCGAGGCCTACATAGGGCATGGGCCCGACTTCCTCTAAGTGAGCCAGGTGATACAAGAGACTCAAGTCACGAGTACACACCTCGAAATTATGGTTACTCAGGAGTCGAGCCTCGTGCGAAGCCGGTTCTCTCCCAAGCTTGTCTTGTTTCCCCTCTCTCGACCTCCATTGACCGATGTAGGGGTTATCAAGGCCATGACGAACAAAGAAAAATCGAGGCTTCCACTCCCCATGAGAAGAAGGCCCCCTCGTAATGAACTCGTGGCGATTTGTTCTCCTCTGGAAGGAATACCACAACTTGTCAGGTGTGGCGACCATCTTGTAATAGAATCGGAATACGGGCACTGTGAAGCAGACTTGCGCCACTCGACATGCGATTATAAACCCCATTAGAGTTACGGCGCCGTTCGGGCGAGTTGGGAGACACTAATCTCGTAGTGGTGGAGGATGGCGAAACAGCCGGGCCAGTGGAAACCTCAATCCACTCGCCGATTGATTCTCGTAAATCGCACGAGAATCATACACGGGGCTCAAATCGGCAAATATATGGTTGCCGGAGGAGTTGAGATTCAAATGGAGGTTAGTGATGTTGTATTTCCGGCAAATTTCGACAACATCCTCTGAAGTAAGTGTGCTTAGACATCCCTTAGCACCCTTTCCATCCATCCTTGTGACTAGTTTTTTGGGGTGGCTGGGGGCGGGAGGAGGAAGGCGAAGGCTCGCGGACTCTTGCCGGAGAAGATGATCGGCGATGCTTGAGTGCACGAGCGGCTATGAATGGGTGTATCACTACCTCTATCGGTCTGTGGCACTACTACTACTGCGTGACATAGATAAATCAAAAGGAAAGATGAACACTGAAAAAAGAAATAGTCTTACTTGGTGTTTTGGATTTGGGGATGATGATAAGAAATAGCAGGCAGGTTGCAGCAGCGTCTGGTTTCTCTCTTTTTATATATGAAAGCAAGTTTGCAAATGATTTGAAGAGACGTGAGTTATGGGGTTATAACCCCGAAAATCGCGATTTATCAAGGCAATGACGCGTCTTTGCGGGATTGAAGCGTTTAAGGGCTAGAAACCGCTCCACGTGGACACTAAGCGATTAGGGTTATGAAAAGGCGGGCTTTCTCCGCCCAAAGAAACACCCAACTCGATGGCGATTCGAATGACGGACCCGACCTCGGACAACGGAAGTAGCCTCCTCTCCGAGTGCAGGGGCTTATGGCGATCTGAGGGTTTCACTCCCTCCACGTGTAAATCTATCGGTTGGTCATCATATTATAAAATAACTCCGGTATATCCATGTCGATGCCAGGCTCGAGGCCAAGGCCATCATATAAAAGCCAGGCTCGACTATCATCGATCGTCGACGACCGGCGGTGTGAGATGACAAGTCCATAAGGATAGAGTCCACACCGGCTAGCGATTGTGGGATAACGAGTCTAGAGTCGATCACCGCAGGTCGGAAGTATCGACTTCGAGGGCGAAGTCCACACCACCGTCGAGCCCACCCACGATAGCTTGGGCAAGGTCAAAGGCCCATTTAAGGGTAAAGGTGACAATAACATAAGCCGACTTAACCTTAGGGTTTAGGCAAGTATTGTCATTATAAATACCCATTCCAGGGAACTACGTAAGGCTTGATTCTGGAGCGAGCAGATCGTAGGCAATCCAAGATCTGATCTTGGACTCGGCCGCATACATAAAATCCACCTCCTCATTCATCTTTTTGGCATTAGGGTTCTTGTGTATTCATCACTAGATTAAATTAGGGCTCAAATCTTTAAGGTGACTTAATTTGTCATCGTCAGATATCAATTCGAATGAACTAGACTTGTCCACAAAAATGCTTGTAATCTTGTTAATTCGGTTGTTTGATCCTTGGTGCAAAGTCGTCTATTTATAGTGTGAGGTCCAACGTTCATCTTGCTTGCATTCGAATTGTATCAACGTCTATCTAGTAACGGCTATATTTCGTGACCGTTCTGACTTGTCAGTATTTCATCCAATAGAGTTGCTTTCTTTACAACGTTCGAATGTACTATCAGTTTGTTGGATGGCTGACTATAAAACTGAGTTTCCTGATCAATTTTATACTGTGCATGTCAGTTTTAGTTTAATAACTGACTTAGAGCATTAACTGAGTTTTTACTCTTCTTCAAAAACTTCAGTACTCTATTTATCTGATTATATGTGACTGAATCAGATTACACCATTCCTTATAAAGTTCATCTAAGATATCATTGTCCTTATGATACTTAGGTCTTCTACAAGATCCATAAAGTCAATTCAGGCCATCACAGGCTTACCTGAATTCTAACTTTAGAGTCTTGGCTTAAAATCTTCATAACTGAGTTTGAACCCTCAGATCTTCAAATCTTCCTTAACTGAGTCCGTGTCCCTCAGTTCTTCAAATACTGAGTTTGTTCCCTCAGCCTTCAGTTCTAGATAAGCCAACCGAGTCTATGTCCCTCAGCGAACTTACTGTTCGAAGTACCGCCCGAAAGACAATTTATGTAATTGTTTTTAGATTTAATAAATGACAGATTTTATTTCATCATATTATTTGCTTTGTGCTTATATTTAATACACTGTTGAAAACCCTAAGTCGTATCATATGTAGCCATATAACGTAGTGTGTGTCACACATGAGGATTAAGTTTATGGTGATACACTTGAACTATTAGTCCGTGGTGAACTTAATCAAAGTATGGGGTCTATTGATTAAACCACAATTAATGCGCCCAGAACACTTTATGGTGTGAACGTCTTATCTAGACCGTCGACATTGGTTGTCTGAGTGGGGCATTTATTTATGATGAGAGTCATATAGGACTGGACCGATTTAATCTGAGTTTCTCATATAATTCCGTGATTGAGAAATCTTATTAAATCACAAGATGATCATATATGGATTAACCTTAATCCTGAAGTGATTCTGAGACTCTACTTGTTTCGAGGATAGGGTTTGATGTGTTCGTTAAGGATCGCTAAGAAGTGCGGTCCGAATCACTTTCACGTTGGCACTATTCTGGAATGAGTGAAAAGTGTGTGTCTCACAGATATGGAATCCATTCCTTCCTGCGGGAAGTAGAAAGACAATCCCCTTTTTTGTTGATCCTAGAAACTGATCGATCGGCCGAGTTCGTATTGGTTATGAACTAATTGATCACTAGTGGGTCGATGGTAAATGAGGATAAGATGTATTGAACAAGGCTTACGGAAATAATCCTACTTCATTATGGATAGTCTATTGAGGGTTAGTTTATATGAAATGATTATATCAATGGACACTTATCAACTCGACTCGACGTTTTGAGAATACGTTATATCTATAATCGATAAAATTCAGTTTCGGATTTATGGTGGCGTAATTCCGACATTAATAAGTTGAGTAGAAATATTCTGTTCGATGAATATTTTATTCAATTTATCGTAGCTACTGGTTATTGGTCCATGGTCCCCGGTTTGGCTCCTACCACGCGAGTGAATTCTCGTTTATTTGGAACCTCGAAAATAAATTAAATAGTTGGTCTATTTAATGAATATGCTATTAATATTATTTATTTGGTAAATAATATGTAAAATAGAAAAGACATTTTCTATTAAGATAATGACAACAAAGTGGCGCCTATTGTGATAAATTTAGGAAAGAAATTTTTCTAGATTATGTCACATGTATAATTAATTAATTTTCTATTTGTTGGATAATTAATTGAAAAAATTAATAGATTGATTTTTTGGGAATTATCTCTTATTTTGTAGCAAAAATATCTTTTTCCTTATGGGAATAGGTTTTTTGTGGTGTGAAAAGGTGTTGTAGAAAACGGATTATAATAAATAAAACGATCAAAACAAGTTATAAAAATTTATAATCCGGCCGTGGCCTCAAGTGCAAGGTCGTAGCAAAATGGTGTAACCGGAGTCGATCACGGGGAATTGGGGTTGTATCGATTCAAGTTTTAGTTGCAAATGTCACGAGTTTATACTAATTATGCGATAATGAACGATGAAACGACGATGAAACGGAGCACGATGAACAGTAAATTTCAAAAAATAATAATCAACAACTAGGGTGAAGGCTTGAACAATTATCCAAATGCGGTGATATAAAGGCCAAGCAAACACGGTTCCACGAATCAAACAAATACCGGTTTCAAACTATTAATCAAATGATTCTATCCTAAGGTTCACGATTATTACACCTAACCGAATGCCCAAATCTCTAATTGCTTAGATGATTTTATTCACAATCTTTTATCAAAGATCGATCCTTTAACGTTCTTAGGTGGGGATATTTATCAATATCCAAAAATCTAAACCGTTTAAACCACAACTTTCGTTATAATTTGGTTTAAAAGATTCAAACTTTTGTATAGTGACCTAGGGTTCCATTAATCGTCATCAACGGATTGTCGAATCATACACATAATCTATCGATCGAAATGTAAAAACGATATGAAAACGATACAAAAGTTCTAACCTTTTTTTGATAGAAATCAATCAATACAATAATCTGAAACCAAAATCCGTTTGAAACGCTTCCCCTAGTTTGCTTGATGAAGAAATTAGCTCCTCATTGTTGAGAAATTTACACCCTAATTTTGTGTTTTGGAATGAAAAATATAAAGGAAAAAAAAAAAAAAAAAGTCGGCCCTCTCTGTTGATGTGAATTGCGGCTGCTCCAAAAATTCTCTCCTAGGGTTGCTGCTGCTTGCTTTTATAGAATACAATGTCGGCTGTAAAACAAAATCCGAGCTTGGTTTGCATTTTTTGAACTCAAACTTCTAAAATTCATATCTTGAGTTGTAGACCTCCAAAAATTATGATCCGAATGTCATAATTAAGCTCTCGGAAAATCTACAACTTTCATTAAGGACTCTTCTTGAAAAACGCCTTTTGACTAGCCCGTCGTGTTACGAGTCGTTTACGGGATTTTCCAGTAGTTTCAAAGAACGACATCCAAACTTGTAACGCTCATATCTCGGGCCTCATAAGTCGGAATGAAGTGATTCAAAATCCTGTAGAATCCTCTCTCAATCCCTACAAATCTTCTCTTGAGGTCGAGAGTCAAATCAGTGTATATCATATCAAGAACTGCATCGGAAGTTCGGCTGCTTGAAAGCTTCATTCCATCACTTCACATGACGTATTTAGGTACCTACAATCACGATAAAGATGTGCAAAAATGTAATATCGCAAATACAACGATATTTATCGATAAAGCCACATAATTAGCTCGGTTTTGCATTTAAACGCTTTCCAAACACATGTGCTCAATATTTCCGTTTAAACCTTTATTTTACTATAAATAGTAATGAAATACATGAGAAGTTGTTATAAAATAAAGCGTTAAAAACCACAAAATTCACCTTTAACAACTCCCCACACTTAAGCCTTGCTCGTCCCGAGCAAAACAAAACAAAACTCATTTCGAATTAAAGAATGTGGGTACCAAAATATAGTGCATAGTAACTAAGTAGAAATTCACCCGAGTGTTTGTGTGCAAGGCCATATCAAACTTCCACTAGATCCCAACTTGAATTGAATTCAAGCAAAACTAGCTAGTATCACACTTAAGTTAAGCATAGATGGCGCCGGATGTGCACGCTGAAAGATAATAGAAAGTAATCAAACCATTTCGACATACTTTGAGGATGATTCCTACAACATATCATAAGAGTTTATCTTTGGGTATAAAATCATCATTAGCCAAGTCTTGAATTTTTTTCACTCATTATACATTTTTTTCACATTCACTTTTTAACACACATCAAAAATGAGCTCTTGCCCGTCATAGTAGAATAGGACATTTTGAGATATGCCCTAACTACCCAAATCATAAGGCGACTTTTACGATCAGTAAGTGAGCTATTGGTCGTCATAGTGGTATAGGGCGTTAAGTGATACGCCCTACTTCACTCAAATCATAAACCGACTTCCGACACACACATTTATTATCAATTAGCATTACTTATATGAGATTTACGGTGGCGGTTGGTTCTAAGCCATGGGCTATACAAACTCATGAGCATAATGCCTCAAGTAATGAATTATTTATTATTACTACTTCAAGACTTTGGCAATGACTTACTTATCACATTCAAACTCTATGATATTCACAATATGTCATACTTTGAATTTAAATCCAAACTATTACGAAATATAGCATTAAGCACATAGTATAAGCTAATCAAGGAATGCTTAACCTATATGGATCTAACCCCTTTTTTTTTTAAAAAAATTAGCTCGTCATCTGATAAGGCACGTGAAATAAGGGTCAGGTGAACCTCTAACTCATCTAGCATACACAATATCAGGCATCCATTAAGTTTAAACATTGAACATAGGCATGTAGTTGTTCACTCGGGACAAACAATTTTTTTTTCAAATTCAAATTTTTGTGCATTTTGCATTGAACTTATCATGATATGAGCGAAGGTATATAGGTACATAATTTATCCCCTGCCCCACACTTAAAACACAACATGTCCTCAAGTTGTGCAGAAATAAAGTAAAGTAAAGTACTTAGCCGATTTATAAAGGTCGGCTCGTTGAAAGGTGTGTAGCATGAAAAAGGCAACGATCCCATATGTAGAAGGCTTGTATCAAACTAAATAGCTTAAAGTAACTGCATTACTTGATAGACACACCAAAATATTTGGGAAATCGGGAAGCGTGTACGAGATAGTTGTAGAGAAAGGAGAACACAATTACACAGTATAAACATGTAATTAACAAGGATGCATAGATGAAAGGATGAAACGAGGAAGTCAGAGCATCTATGTAATAAGATAGTGCTATATAAGCGCAAAATGAAAATATCCACATCAACTAATGTTTAATCAAAGAACAATGGCTTTATTCAAAGAAAACGGGCGTTCGACTTAAACATCATGCAAACCAAACACTAACTAGAAGCAAACACTAACTAACTACTAACTAGTAGAGCGAGGACCAATCTATCAAGCGTATGAGGCGGCGAAAGCACGTCGATGGCGAGCCGTGAGGTCGTAGTCATCTTGTAAGTTCCAATCTTCTCCACTAGCTCTATCCCCGAACATGCTCATCCTCGAGTACCAAGATGAGATCGGCTACTAAAGCGGGTCATTGAGGATCGTGAATGGCCTCTCCAAGTCATCTTCGATTTCCTCAATGGTCCACTCTCCATCTCCACCGAGAGAGATGGTGGCACGACGATAACAAAAGTGAAAGTCTGGACTCGGGTGAGAATATCGATATCCGCATCAAAGACTCGCAAGCCACCCGACCATCATCCAAGGAAATGGCGTGGATCCGATCGACAAACTCGAACTCGGGCTCGGTCATCCCAAAGAACTCGTGTGTAGGGACTCCATAGGGATAACGATCGTCATCATCGACCATCTCGTTGAGTCAAGCGAAGCACGAGAAATGGACCACGCTCATCGAAGCTAGAAAGAAAAGCGGAAAACAACCAAACAAAACAAGCGAGAAGAAAAGAAAAAGGAAAAGGATATCTAGGGTGCCTCCTGGTAGCGCTTCCGATTATTGTCGGCGGCTCGACAACCATTGTAAGTTCAACCCGGATCGGGCCACTTGACGCGTTCGGCCGGTCATTCTATCAAAAGAGCTCTTGTCGGCAATGTAACCACGAAAACAACCATGCATGCGGGGCATCCTCGCTTCTTCAAACTCTCCAGGCTCCTTTAATCTTTCTAGCCGTTGATTTCCTCCTCTTTCCCTTCTTTTCAGACGCATCTCCTTCCAATACTGCTCCATATCCCAACTTCCAGTAAGACTTGGTGGTGATTCGATAACGGCCTCGGTGAATAAATCGTGCAAACTCTTTAAAGTCATCGACTTGGGATTCACACACTCAAATATGTCGAGGAACCGAACAATCAAAGGTGCCTCCTTTGGTAGACCAATGTAATGTTTGCACCTTTGACCATTTACCTTAAGCGATCGATCACCAATTCCTTTTAGCTCCAACACTCCGCTTGGAAAGACTTGCAAAATCTCGAACGGGCCGGACCACCGTGTCCGTAGCTTTCCAGGAAACAGATGTAACCTGGAATTGTATAGCAAGACTTGCTCTCCCGCATGGAACTCTCTTTGCTTAATTTTCTTATCATGGAGCAGCTTCATTCTGTCCTTACTCACTCGGGCGCTCTCATAGGCCTGGAGCCTGAACTCATCTAGCTCATGCATCTGCTGAAGTCTGTGCTCACCACAAGCTTTGGAATCAAAGTTCAAAAACTTCGTCGCCCAATAAGCTTTATGCTCAAGTTCGACCGGCAAATGACATGGCTTTCCATAAACCATTTGATACGGAGATGTACCCATAGGTGTCTTGTAAGGCATCCCCGTAAGCCCACGAGTACATCATCCAATTTGGACTCCAATCCTTCCGATGATCGTTGTTAACCGTTTTTCTAAGATCTTCTTGAGGCTCACAGTTCTACGCTCCACGACCACTTGTCATAGGATGATACGGTGTACCGGTTTTATGCCGAACACCGTATTTCTCTAATACTTTGTCCAGGTGGTCGATTACAAAGTCGTCCCTCGTCGGCCGATTAAGGCTCTCGGGCAGCCAAACCTCACGAAAATATTTTTCTTTAAGAATTTCATGACCGTTTTATGGTCATTGTGAGGGGTGGCGATAGCCTCCACCCATTTAGACACATAGTCTACACGGACTAGGATGTATCTATTCCCGCATGAGGATGGGAAGGGACCCATAAAGTCAATCCCCGGACATCAACACCTCACACTCTAAAATGGGTTTTAACGGCATATCATATCTCCTTGTCAAAGCACCGGTTCTTTGGCACCTATCACGGCTTTTTACAAAAGGCTTGGTATCCTTAAAAATCGAGGCGGTAAAAACAGTTGGAATATCTTCGCAGCGGTCTTCCAGGACCAAAGTGGCCGCCAGTGGGACCACTATGACATTGTTCAATTATGTCCCGTTGCTCAGTTCGAGGACACACCGGCGAAGCAACCCATCTTTACTGAGTTTAAAAGATCACGGTTCTTCCCGGACATAATACTTGAGATCGAGAGAAGAATTTCTTCTTCTCACGTCACGAAAACTTGGGATTGAGATATTGGGAATGGAGGTAATTAACGATTGAAGAATACCACGGAGGATCGAGCGTGCAACTATTCACGAGACATAACACTCTCAAAGGGGCAATATAAATCGATGTCTTGTGGATTTTCCTCTACTACGGGCAACACTCTTGATATGTGGTGCGCTCATCGTGTTTTCACTACCCTTGATATCTTTAATATGAACATCAAACTCCTGCGGTAAGAATCCAACGCAGCGAGTCTCGGTTTTAAGCGTCCTTTTTATTCATCAAATAGCGCAGAGTCAGCGTGATCGGTCCGACAATCACCTTGGCACCCAAAGAAATAACTTCGAACTTGTCCATAGAAAAGACAACGACTAAAAGTTCCTTTTCCGTGGTAGTGTAGTTTGCTTGTGCCGGATTCGAGGTATGGCTCGCATAGTAGATAGGTTGGAATTTACCATTAAGTCTTTGCCCCAAAACCGCACTAACGGGCGTAGTTGGAAGCATCACACATTAATTCGAATGGTAAGTTCCAATCCGGAGAGATCGAATCGGAGCGGAGATCGGCGCGATGTTTAAGCTCTTTGAAGGCACACTTGCAATCATTGTCGAAGTTGAAAACGACGTCCTCTTTAAGTAGAGTTGATAGAGGTTTTGAGATCTTGGAGAAATCTTGAATGAATCTCTATAGAAACCGACGTGACCAAGAAAACTCCTCACTTCTTTCACGTTCTTAGGGTAGTTCATCTTTTCTATGGCCTCTATTTTGGCCCTATCAACTTCTATGCCCTTAGCTGAAATTTTATGGCCAAGAACAATCCCTTCATCCACCATAAGGTGGCATTTTCCCAATTGAGGATTAGGTTCTTCTCCACACATCTGTTAAGCACCTTGTCCAGATTAGCAAGACAATCATCGAGCGAGTTACCAAACACCGAGAAGTCGTCCATAAAGACCTCCATGCATTTCTCAATTAGCCCGTCAAAATTGCTAACATGCATCTTTGAAAAGTGGCCGGAGCATTACGAGGCGAACGGCATTCGCTATAAGCGAAAGGTACCATACGGGCGGTGAAGGTCGTCTTCTCCCGATCATCGGGGTTTATAGGGATCTGGAAATACCCAGTACCCGTCCAGAAAGCGATAAAGGGTGTCCCGCCAAACGCTCGAGCATTTGGTCGATGAAGGGAGAGGAAGTGGTCCTTCATGGTTACCTCATTCGGCCTCCTATAGTCAATACACACACGGTAACCAAAGGTGACTAATCTCAAAGCGACTTCTTCTCCCTTATCATTCTTTTCAACGGTGATACCACCTTTCTTGGGACCACTGCGTGGGGACACCCAATCACCGGTCGACTATCGCATATATAATCCCCATATCTAGCAGCTTGATAATCTCTTTCTTCACCACCTCCTGCATGTGAGGATTTAAACGTCTTTGGGGTTGTCTAACATGCTTGGCTCCTTCTTCGATTTTTATCTTGTGCATACAGACGTCAGGAGATATACCTCTGATATCTCCTACCTGCCAGCCAAAAGCTTTCTCATTTCTTTTCAAGACGGCCAACAACTTCGCTTCTTCTTCCTCTATCAGCTTAGCGGAAACAATTAACGGAAGCCGATCACCCTCTCTCAGGAAAACATACTTTAAATGTTTCGGTAACGGTTTTAACTCGAGGTCAATCGGAGGGTCTTCCAAACTAGACTTTAAAACTTTACTTTGCAAATTATTAGAGGAGAAAACATAGCTTCTAATAAATCTACTTCCTCTCGGGCGAAAGGTTCTTACTCACTACAACTTCATCTTGATCCTCGGCTCCACTCATTCAAATCTATCCTACCATATTGGTTCGATTATCGATCAAGCGTTCGTATTCGAGAATCTCGCAAGGACTTGCTCTTCTAGAAAATCACTGAAATCATCAAATGATTCCTCGATAGAGTAGCCGGTTGGACATTCAGAAGGTCTTTTGATAGCTTTAGATACACTATAGCTCACTTCTTCATTTCCAACACGCAAAGTTACTTTAGCACCGTCATCACAATCAATGAGGGCTCTAGCGATGAAGCAGAAAAGGTCGTCCAAGAATCGTGGGTGTATTGGGTTGTTGGATGTCTAAGACATACCAATCCACGAAAAGGTAAATCGATCGACTGAATCAACAAATCCTTTAAAATCCCTGTTGCTTTCTTGGATGATCTGTCTGCGAACTGAATACTCATAGTGGTAGGTTCCAAAAGATGGTCTAATTGGAGCTGTTGACACACATATAAAGGCATAAGACTAATTGAAGCTCCTAAATCACATAAAGAATTAGGGAAAATAAGACCTCCAATTTGCAAAGTAAGGACGAATCGCCCAGGATCATCTTTCTTAATCGGTAACTCTTCATAACTCATCATTGAACAATCTTCACCGGTTACCTTTTCCATACTCTCCAAACTTCTTTTTAGATGAGACTACATCCTTTATGAATTTGGTGTATTTGGGCATCTCAACCAACACATCGAGATAAAGTAGATTAACTTGAGTGTTTTTCGGAAGGTTGAGTACCTTCTCGTTACTTCTTGTCCTCGCATAAAGGATGTTTTTCTTCCTTGGTGGAAATGGAAGTTTCTTCAATTCTTCTTCGAAAAAACTTTCTTAGAAGAGCACTTAACAGCTTTATCTTCTAAATCCTTCCATCTCACCGTCTTCTTACTTGTCAAGGATCCTCCTCCCGACTCACTTCTTCAGATTTCTCGATGTCTGGTCACCCACCCGAATTCTTTCTTCAATTTCTATCTCATCTTTCTCTTTTTCTTCACCCAGTTGGGGATTGGGTCTTCTCAACTTCCTCCCACCGAATCGAGTGGTAGGAGGGTCTACTCGTTTCCTGGTTACGGTTGAATGCAGGGTTTCCTTGAAGTTGAGTGCGGATCTTAAATTCATGGCACTAGTTTCCTCCCTACCATAAGGGGTGGTTGGTGTCGAATCAAGACACGGTTTGGGTTCAAATCGGCTTGGGCCACTTGGCGCCGCTTTGGATTTCTTTACGTGGCCAGGCGAGATGACCACGAGGTCGTGAAGCTAGCCGCTCATTCTAATCTGTCCCAACCGCCTCTCCAGTTTTTAATAGTTTTTGTTGCTCCTCAAAATCAGATCTGGTAGGAGCATCATTGGACCCAGATGGCCCTTGAGGATTTTGAAATCCGGGAGGATGTTGATTAGACCGGTTTTGATAAGGAGAATTGGTGTTGGCAGGCCATGCCTGATTGAACCTCTGTTGAGAATTCGAACTCTGATTTGGGTTTTGAGAGTAATTTCGATTGGAATTTTGATTTTGATTATAACGAGTTTTGATTAAAATTTCGGTTTTGGTTATAACCACGATTACGAAAGTTATTCGGCCGTAAAATTGATTTGGGAATCGTTGGTTTCTTGACGAGAAAAGCATTGACTTCATCATTTTCCTGTTTAGGGGACAAGCTAGAAAGTGTGGCCCTTTAGACCACAAGTCCGGCAAATAATCGGGGTATCTTGTCTCATATTTTGGGCGGCATTGACTTGGTAATTCGCATGACATTGGTCGATCATGTGACCAATCGCAACAATTTTATAAATACGAACTTGGCGTTACGATGATAAGGAGGAGTAGGTGTGATCTGCTTTTGAGACGAGTAAGAGCGGCCACCTGGCTGCTGCGACATGGCGATCACCGATTCTCGAATTGACTTCCTCAATCTTTGGAGCAGACGGGCTGTATTTGCACGATATGAAGGAGCATAGTTATATCTAGCTATATCTTCAAATAAAGCCCAACCTTCGTCGGGTGTCTTCTTGAAAAAGCTCCTCCAGATGAACTATTCACCATCCCTTTGGTTATTTGATCCAACCCACTAAAGAAAGTGTTGACTTGGCGTTGTAGATCTAGGCCATGATGGGGCGGCCCGACGCAAAAGAGATTTGAAACGCTTTCAAGCATCGAAGAATGACTCATCCATTTTACATTTGGAAGGTAAAAATGTCGATCAGGCATTGGGCGATCTTTGAGGGTGGAAAATACTGACTTAGGAACTCCTTCTCGAGTCCCGCCCAAGTGGTAATAGATCGAGGGGTTAAAGAGTTATACCACTCTTTTGCTTCTCCTCGCAGAGAGAGGGAAAAGCTTTAATTTTATAGCATCCTCAGAAACTCCTTGAATGCGGGTCGTGTCACGAGATCTCCGGGAAGGCGTGGACATGATTATGCGGATTTTCGGAAGGTAGACCATAAAGATAGATGCATCTTTGAAGCATCCGAATAAGACCAGTCTCGGCTCGAAGTGAGTGCTGCTGCGATTTGAGCAAGGCTACAGCGGGGTTTACCGTGATGGCTCCCGCATAGCATAATCTGCTAATGACCGTCTATTGTCGACCATTGTGATAACGGTTTCTTCAAGTTCTTCCTTGCAAGCTTCTTCAAGGTTTTCTATCGAGTGACCACTTAAAAGAGATTTGCCTCCTCTTTCGGTTTGGGCGAACAATAGTACGCGTTCGATCTCCGGATTGAAAATTAAAGGTCTGATTTACTTCGTGTAAGCATACACTGAAGTGAAAATCGAGGAGCGGCAAAGAGGGGCAGCGGTTTTTTTTTTTTTTTTTATTTTTTAAAGTCGTATAAGGCACCCTTGTCAAATGAACCAGAAAGGCGAGCAAAAGTAAATAGCACTCAAAACCGACTCTCTAGAAGGGACACTTAGGTGTTCAGACCGAGAATAGGTTGCAAGGAATGGAAAAAGAGTGGAACAAGGTGTGAAAGGTTGCTAAAGGTGATTAGGAAAGACTGGAAAAGGAAAGGACTTAAAGTTGGAATGAAATTGGATGACTGTAGAATTTCACGGGTGTGAAAAATTTCACACCTGGGTGTGATATTTCCGGCTAAAAAGGTTTTTTTTTTTTTTTTTTTTTTTTTTTTTTTAAGCTACAAAAATTTCACGGGTGTGAAAATTTTCACACCTGGATGTGATATTTTCGTCCAAAATGCGACCCCCTTTTTTTTTTAGCTACACTAAGAGAAAAACTAAATTAAGTTATAAAAAAAAACAGGGACGTGTGATCAAATTAATCTAAGGCTATTCTAACAACTAAAACAAAAATAGGAACACACAACCGTTGCCAATTCCCCGGCAACGGCGCCAAAAACTTGTTGTAGAAAACGGATTATAATAAATAAAACGATCAAAACAAGTTATAAAAATTTATAATCGGTCGTGGCCTCAAGTGTGCAAGGTCGTAGCAAAATGGTGTAACCGAGTCGATCACGGGGAATTGGGGTTGTATCGATTCAAGTTTTAGTTGCAAATGTCACGAGTTTATACTAATTATGCGATGAACAAGTAAAAGCGGCGATGAACAAGTATGATGAAACGAGAAATTTCAGAAAAATAATAATCAACAACTAGGGTGAAGGCTTGAACAATTATCCAAATGCAAATGATATAAAGGCCAAGCAAACACGGTTCCACGAATCAAACAAATACCGGTTTCAAACTATTAATCAAATGATTCTATCCCAAGGTTACGATTATTACACCTAACCGAATGCCCAAATCTCTAATTGCTTAGATGATTTTATTCACAATCTTTTATCAAAGATCGATCCTTTAACGTTCTTAGGTGGGGATATTTATCAATATCCAAAAATCTAAACCGTTTAAACCACAACTTTCGTTATAATTTGGTTTAAAAGATTCAAACTTTTGTATAGTGACCTAGGGTTCCATTAATCGTCATCAACGGATTGTCGAATCATACACATAATCTATCGATCGAAATGTAAAAACGATATGAAAACGATACAAAAGTTCTAACCTTTTTTTGATAGAAATCAATCAATACAATAATCTGAAACCAAAATCCGTTTGAAACGCTTCCCCTAGTTTGCTTGATGAAGAAATTAGCTCCTCATTGTTGAGAAATTTACACCCTAATTTTGTGTTTTGGAATGAAAAATATAAAGGAAAAAAAAAAGAAAAAGTCGGCCCTCTCTGTTGATGTGAATTGCGGCTGCTCCAAAAATTCTCTCCTAGGGTTGCTGCTGCTTGCTTTTATAGAATACAATGTCGGCTGTAAAACAAAATCCGGAGCTTGGTTTGCATTTTTTTTGAACTCAAACTTCTAAAATTCATATCTTGAGTTGTAGACCTCCAAAAATTATGATCTGAACGTCATAATTAAGCTCTCGGGAAAATCTACAACTTTCATTAAGGACTCTTCTTCGAAAAACGCCTTTTGACTAGCCCGTCGTGTTACGAGTCGTTTACGGGATTTTCCAGAGTAGTTTAAGAATAAATCCAAACTTGTAACGCTCATATCTCGGGCCTCATAAGTCGGAATGAAGTGATTCAAAATCATGTAGAATCCTCTCTCAAGCCCTACAAATCTTCTCTTGAGGTCGAGAGTCAAATCGGTGTATATCATATCAAGAATCGCATCGGAAGTTCGGTTTGGCTTGAAAGCTTCATTCCATCACTTCACATGACGTATTTAGGTACCTACAATCACGATAAAGATGTGCAAAAATGTAATATCGCAAATACAACGATATTTATCGATAAAGCCACATAATTAGCTCGGTTTTGCATTTAAACGCTTTCCAAACACATGTGCTCAATATTTCCGTTTAAACCTTTATTTTACTATAAATAGTAATGAAATACATGAGAAGTTGTTATAAAATAAAGCGTTAAAAACCACAAAATTCACCTTTAACAAAAGGATAACTCTCTTGACTAGTTATTTTCCTATATAAAGAAAGTTCCTCCTGGCACAATAAAAAAATTGAAATTTGCGCCACTCACATAATAGATGGAAGAAACATTAGTTTCTTGCCTTAGTCGTAGAAGAAAAAACCTGGGTTTTTAGTGCATATTCGAGGAGGTTCTACGGCGAGGATCGACGTCCACTGCGTCGTCATTAGGAGATACAATCCGGAAGATTGTGGCTTCTCCCTTGGTCGGTTTTGTCATCTCTCTCCGATAAAGTAAATCTTCAACCTTCTCGTAGGATTAATTAGTTATGTCTCATATCATAAATCGCATAAGCTTCCGCTGTGCAAAGATCGAGTGTCTCGATCGGTGCTATTACTTCTAGCATATGGTATCGGAGCGAGGTTAAACTTTACGATATCGAAAGCATAATTAATTAAATTAGGAGTGGAATTGCATGTAAGATTGTATTTTTTTATGTGATTATAAGTTGTGGTTGACGAGATAAATTGGGGTTGGTACTTGTTTACCGTTAGATCTATTGTAAACTCGTATAATTAGTATTATACGAGTATAGGAAATATATAATTTATTTTTACAATTTAAATTTCATAGTAGTAGTTTTTTTTTTTCTTACGGATCCGTCTCAATGGAAAGAATAAGCGGCGCGGCAACAAAAAGCAAAGAGGCGCTGTTCAAAGTGGTCCAGGCACTATACGTGAGGAAAAAAAAAAAAAAAAAAAAAAAAGAAAGAAAGAAGCGGCGGCTGAACAAAAAATTTATCAAATTTTCCCCCAAGATCAAGGAAGTTGCTGCGTACGTATTTAATTATTATTATTATTATTATTTTTTTATTATTTTTTGCTTTTCCTTGTTTAAATATGTTAGATACGTAGTGCAACTTCATTCATCTCCGATAGTTTCTTTTTACGTATTTATTTTCATGTTTGATAATTTATGTAAAATAAGCGTCGCCATGTATACGTCATCATATTCATTAATTATGACTCTAAAGATACGTATAAATGCGTGTAGATAATTAATATTGACATTAATTAGACATGTATGAACACATAATTAATTTAGGTAATTAATTAAAATCGAACGGAATTTTATCTGGATATAAAATTCACTTGATAAACTTAATTTGGGATAATAAATCCTACGAGGTTTGGGTTGTGTAATGTCTACATAAATTTTGAATTTTGATAATAAAAAAATTAGAAAATCCGGAAAAGTTGGACACCAACTAAGCAAAATGTTAAAAAAATTGGTTCGGGCGGTCCACTGGGATTCGCTCGACTCGACTTGTCTATCCAAGTGCGACGTTAGCGTCGGGGGTCCGGCAAGGTCAAGCTATCCGGCAAGCTGAGGCTCAATGGGGCAACCTTAGCCCGATTCATCCAGCAATCGTACATGAACCAACGAAGAGGACGGTCGGCTTAGCCGATCCCGACACCGTTCGGTGAACTCGGTTAAAGCTCAGCCAGGGTTTAAAACCGATAAGTTGGTGGTTGCTTTTCTTGATTTATTGTTTTTCGATTTATTCAAAAAATTCAAAAATCCCAGAACTTTTATCGTAACGATATTAGGACTATAAAATTCTTTTAGTGAATTTTAACCGTGTAGTGACTACACGAGAGAATTTCTAAATAATCGATAAATTGGAAGATCATGAATATAGTGTCTCTAGTTAGACGGTATTTGGAACCGATAAACTAGTGGGAGCTTTAAATTTGTGATTTATTGTTTTTCGATTTGGTGGGAAATTCATAAGTCCTAATATATTAGGATTATAAAATTCATGGTGAATTTTAATTGTGTAGTGTCTTCACAAAGATTTTAAAAACCGAGAATTTGGAAAGTCGTGAATAAGTGACACTAGTTAGACGGTATTTGGAACCGATGAACTAGTGGGAGGATTAACTTAAATATTCATGATTTATTGTTTTTCGGATTGTGAAGAAATTCTGAAAATCCTAATGAGACTACTCATTTTTCAAAATAACGAGTGGGAGCGGGGAAAGTGACAACCAACCCCACGGCCTCTACTGTTGACACAAGCAAGTGAGAGAATGGTGACACCTCGTGCCGCTTTGATTTCAGCCCCCTAAGGATGGCCTTCACCGCTATCAAAATGCATGGCTTGGTCTCCGAAAGGATAGGATTTTGGGTACTCGTTGAGTCACTGACCGACCCTAAGGCGGCATACTCGGGGCGTACTTTGAGATCTGAAACAGTAGGTCACACTTTAAAGGGTATTTTTGGAAATATCTTGGCTGAAAAAGGAAGGTAATCAACAATTAAATAGAGATGTCCGATTCTCAATTAATTGTTGAGAGAGATCGTCTCAACTTAATCGTCACCTCTTTGACCTACCCTTAGGCGGCACTGTAGGTGTGAGATTAAGCCCATGGAATGGTAGGATAAACTGCATACATGACATCACGTTTATAATTCCTAAAATTTATTATATGTTGTGGTGTATGATTTGATTTATATTTCTGTCAAAAATTTATTTTCGCAACTACATATCATCTCAAAGCACTTAAACTGCTAAACATGAAAAAATTGACTAATGATGACTTCGTAAAAGTGGAAAATAACAAGAACGTTAAACTCAATAATCGAGAATGCAAATTAATTTTTTGGAAGAGAAGTTCCTCTTGAGCCTACGAACTTAAGTGACATTGATAAGTATGTCACTGCTGTCACTTATGTTAAATGGGAGACAACTTAAAATTAGTTCAAAGATGACGAGAATGATCTGGTATCAATCTCAATGGACATCCCACAGTTCATGAGTAGTGTCTACTCAAATGAACTGCTAGTTTGCGGCCATTTCCTTTAAAGAAATCCAAGAATGGGAAAGAATGTCTAAAAGGTAAGTCATCAAAACTAAATAAGTTAAAGGTTAAACCGAAATGTTAATAAAAGAAATTAAAAGATAAGGAAAGTGACTTCGGATCACCAATCTATGAATCCTCAGAGACTTTCTAAACCGAGTAACTTGACTCGGAAGTTAAAGTTCTTTTGTAAGAAAAAAGTACCTGGGCATTCATGATGAAGAGTAGACAACGGGCGGTTATTTTAGCTAAGATAGTGGGAGTGATAAAAGGAAATAAATTTCGGATTTTAATCCATGAAAATCACAGAAATTTATTTTCTGTCTTTCAGATTCGTTGGAACAAATGGATTCACTTTCACATCGATAATATAGTTGCCTTGAAGAAAGTGAATATGACATTTGTATATGATTCTCAGACTCAGACTTTTGTCTGATAAAGTCAAAACCACTAAGTAATGCTGAAAAGGTATATGTAACACATCATAAACTATTAAGACAAATGGTTTCCGTATTTAGATAAACGATTCTTCAGCATCTATTAATTAGGCATATATCCTAGAAATAAGATCTGAAGACTGGCTAAGGGTGATTCCTATCTCCCAGTCTAAGAACACTATCTCAAAGGAAAAATGACTAAGTAACCTATTGATTTGGAAAAGGTAATAGAGCTGAAGAAGTAACACAGCTTGTTCATATTGACCTTCGGGTTCTTATGAAAGATACAAGCTAGTGGGAGCTTTTGAGTGGTAGACACTTTGTCTGACGACTACTCGAAACTCCGATTAGTTTGTCTAAAAATTTGGAGGAATCTCTGATATTACCAGAGAAACGAGTATTACATGCTCATATATAGGCTATAGCATAGAATTTGGAAGTGATGCTCGGCCTATCTCCGAGTAAAATGATTTCACTGAAAGGATAAACCATGTATTGTCTTGTATAGTTATTGATATGCTACATTACACTACTTAACTCAATTAAGCTATTAGTTGCCAAATAACGGTTTACATTATTATGTAATACCGAGATGTCTACCTAGAATATGCTTATGAATTTGTGGATAAATAGTGAATAAAACTTACTCCGCTTCCGCAAATAGAGGCATTTAGCACTAGTTCTTGAAGGTAGGACTTGAGATATTGCATACACGATCAGATCATGACTATTCATGAAATATCTTACTGAAATGAGTAAAGGTTGGTTATAAGATTCTTAACATCGGATAGCGACGGTTACACTATTACATCCTTTCTGAAAGATTGTTTAGATCACAACCTTAGACCTTGAAGTACAGTTAGTCAAGGAGCAACTATCTGATTTACTCAGACCATATCCAACATTGTTTGTTGGGGATTACGTTGATTAATACTACTGAACTAGATACGATGATGGGAGTATGGTTTATCCATTGACCTGCTACGATGATGCAGACTTTACAGCCTGCTAGGGTGATTGATAACCTATAGCCCTTTGAAAGGCTATATAGGATTCTGATAATAAGAGGTTGGTTCAAAGCCATAAACATGTAAATGGAGTTTTGGTACTCCAGTTCTGTTCATACTCTTATGGAACCACCTGAGTGTGTCAAGCCTAGTGGGAGTAATTGGTTCTACAAGCAAAAGAGTCGAATGAATGGAAAGTTTATCTTTCTAAGCAAAGCCAAGTGGTCTAGGAGTAATTCCATGAGTAGTAGATAGTTCAATAGGTGTGATGCCCTGAACTCTCTCACCATTTAGCCTTGCTTGACTACATGAAAAGCAGAAAGATTACCAGGGGTGATGCCCTGAAACTTTCTTGCGTCTCAATGGAGCATAGATTCATTCGGAACAGAAGGGTTTTAGCTTAAATCCAATGGCAGATTGTGTTGGTCCCAGAGAAGGGTGAAACTATAGTCAGGGGGGTGAATGACTATAGTGGAGTTTCAAAAACTTTTCAGCGGATAAGTCCCTTCTTACTATGTTGTTTTCAAATCAGTTTAGACAATCACAGATATAAGTTATGACGTAGGCAAATTAAATAAATGATGTAAAGTAAATTGCAGAAATTAAATTGACACAAGGCTTATAGTGGTTCAGGGTGGTGTAATCCCTTAATCCACTCTTCTCCTGTGATGATCGGAGGAATTCACTATTGTTTTCACAGATACAATAGTATGATTGTCCTTGGCTTCCCAAGCTTCACAATCTACAAGACTATCACTCCTTGACTGCAACAGCTTCAGTGATTCAGTCTTCCTTGCTGCTCCTTGAGATCAAAATCCTTCAACAGCTATCACAGATTCAACTCCTTCTCAGATTACCTCTGATTCAGTTGCTTCCGTTTGATGTGAATGTGATTCACACACTTGTTTGATCAATCTCAGTGCCAAGTATGACTTTGTAGCTCTGATATCTGAGTTGATCACTAGATGTTTCCTTGTAAGTTCAGAGAGAAGGCTTTTCAAATTGACAGAGTTTTCACTTGATTTTTCTTATTTTTTTCATTTTTCTCTCATTCTGTCAATGCCTTCTATTTATAGCCTTGAATAACCTTGATTTTGAAATTCCGTCCGTTGGCTATATTAATGAGGGAATAATCCTTGATTTTATTCTTGATTCCCCCTTAATTGCATTCTCCTTGATTTCAGTGATCAGATTCTTTCTTCAAACGTATAGCAGAAAATCCGTCCTTGATTGATCCTCTATTGATTGTGCATTTAATGCATGATCCTCTGAATCTTCAACGTATATTAAATCTGATCTGGTAAGTGTTACTTCGCCGTTTTTAGAACGGTCGAGTGATCCTTCTGACTTAGCCGTTTTAGCTTTTCCTTCACCGTTTCGTCTTTACTCAACCGAAAGTGAGTCTGCTTTGCCGATTCACTGTTTTCTTCTTTGTTTCTATTTGAGGAGAATCTTTGTACTTCACTGATCTTTGATTTGGGTGAGATCAGTGTACACCATATTCAAATATTAATGTGCATTGCTTGTAGTATAACTTAGACTTGTCCAAGGTCATCACAGACTTCCTTGGTTACAAGTCAGACCTTTAAATGTCTGCATTGTTTCTCTGCTGGTGCTTGGCTGGCTTCACTCTGCCGAATATCTGTTTTTTGCTTTTGCCGTCCTACCAACTAGTACAATACTTGTCTGACTCAACTTATACAACATGTCAGACTCTAAGTAAAGACTTATACAGAGAATTCTAACTTATTTCAGGCTTGCTATAACAGCTAGTATGGCCATCATCAAAACATAATAAAATGTTCCTAAAAATTTCCCCCTTTTTGATGATGCCAAAAACCCTCATAAGCCTGAACATAAGTAATCAAAATTTTCGTAACAACAGAACACAAATTCAGCAATTTTATTCATCCATCATAGGGCAATAAGTTCTAAGACTTTATTCAAATGTCACAAACAACATTTTGCTTAATTCAGCCTTGTACCTCTTGAACTTTGTAGTCTGAACCTCTTCAATGTCTTTCCAATTAATTTCCTGAAACTTCCACTTCCAGGTAAGCCAAAGTCGTATTCGGATACACCCTGAAAAACTCTTTTGGCAAAAAGTCTGTTGAAATCGTGCATGGTCTCATTTGCCTTAGGTTCTCCAAAATAATTTTCAAGTCTTTCCTAGCCTCAAAGAATATGTGAATCTGCAAACTTGAGGCTTTTGGAGAGACTCCACTGCTCCTGTTTCTCCATTCTTCCCATAGGATCGAAGAATTTTGCCATATATTTGAATTCTTCTTGTTGTTCAGCTGGCAAGTCTTCTGGTCCTTTTGCAAATAGTGGTATGGCTGAGCTTGGTTTGTTGTTGGTTTGTTTGAGAAGTGCAAACTCTCTTTTGACTTCATTGTAGAGTTTGGCCATATCAGTTCTCATCCTTTCATCCTGATAGCTTAGACAATCAGCCCAAGCTTCATCTTGTGAGGAGTGAGGATAAAGTCCTTCCTGTACTCTGAAAAATTCTCTTACATGGTCCAAAGATATCTGCATCATATTCTGCTTTGCTTTGGTGACCAGTGTAAGTTCTGTGTTCCCAGTATATCTGGAGCTGCTGCTGCCTCTGCTGGTGTTTCCTCTGGTGCTGAGTCTTTGTTGACTAGCTGATCCTCTTTGCTGACTAGATCCAGGCCTTTGCTGTCTACCGGATCTGTCTCTATCATCATCTCTTCTTTGCATAAGATGAGGAAATCCAATGCAGGGTTCCTTTAGGGCCTTTTCTCTTCTTCTCTGATCCTTCTTTCTTTGTTCTTACGCTTCATTTCGATCCTTATTTCTCTGTCTCTTGCTCTCGGTTGTTCTTGATGAAATTTGGGAGTCGATTGTTGATCCTTCAGTTCAGGCTTATCCCGATTTTCCCTTTTTGGCGAAAGATCATCCCTTTGGCTGGAGTAAGATCTTTGTTTGTGGCCTCTGCCGTGCCAATCGTAGAGTCAAGTTTTGATTCAATAAATGTGAATCTTTTGTTATGATCATTTAGTTTCTCATTCACATCTGCGAAAGTCTAGAGCCAAAAGCCACTTGCGCGGTGATTCATTTTCTTGGGAAATATGTTGTCTTAGACCTGCAAGATTGTTAGTGATATAGATGTTAAGCTGCGTCATCAAATTTCCCTGTTGTTGAACCACAATGTTTTGTGCATCAATGTACTCTGTGATGGCCTGAAAATAGTGTTCAATGGAGGAGCTTTTGTCATTAAATGCTGAAGTCATGGATCTGAGATACATGGCTTGGTGCTCCAATTCTTCAGCCAACAAATCTGCTGCTTTCTCAAAGGTTTCATTTGTAATGCCAGGGGGCAGCTGAGAGAGTTTGTCCCGTTTGTCGGCTGGCTCTGGATCTGTTTGTTGTCCCTTATCTTGACGTTGAGTAACATCTGCTTTGATTTCCAAATCGTCAAGAACTTGGGTAGATGTGTATGCTGGAGTGGTTTGAGCTGTTGTTCCCCCTATCTCTGTGCCGGGGGTTGCCTTGACTGGTGTGGCAGCAGCTGAACCAGTGTCCACAATGTTTGTGTTGTCAGCTGGGACATTCACAGATAGCGGTGGAGTGGCTGTCTTTGCTGCAGTTGTGGACTTGTTGGATGCTTGTGGTCTTAAAAATGTACGGAGAAGAGTAGTGTCATCAATTGCATCTGGTGCCGGAGCATCCTCTTCTCTGTCTTTGTCAAGATCATCACTATGATGATCATTGCCATTATTGTCATCATCACCATCATCATGATCATCTCCACCATCGTCTGAGTCATCACTCTGTCTTCCAGAGGTCTGGGACAGCTTTTGCTTGGCTGCCTCAACCAAGTCCCATAGAGGTGATTCATCAAGTACTCCTACCAGAGTTGTGATTCCCAGAAAATCAAATAGCCATGCTTCTTCAGCAAGCATGCGGTCTGAGTCTTGAAGCTGTTGTCTGGAATCGCCTTCCTTCCACTCAAGATATTCTACAATTCGATCATCTATATCGTTTGCAGACAATTGTACAGCTTCTTCTGGAGATTCCTCATCCTCTTTAGTGTTTTCTTCATTAGGATGCTGTTCATCCTCACTGATATTTTCTTCTTCTTGCTGTTCTGCCTCAGTGTCAGAATCCTCTTCTTCTTCTTCTTCTTCATCAATCAATTTCCCAAAGTTTGTCTTTTCCAGACTTCACAGAACCTTTTGTTTCTTTCTTTGACTGGTGGTGTTGTGTGTGGATTTCTTCCTCTTTCCTTCTCCTGCCTTCTTTTGTTGTTTAACATAAGTAAACATGACTTTGGATTCATGCAGTTTGTGGAGTTGTACAGTGGGGACATTGAGATATTGCAACGATAGTGCAAATCAGATCCCATATGACTTTTTCACCCAGAATTGTCCTTTCTTTGTCTTTCCCTCTTTTATCCCCTTTTCGCCTGCTTTTACTTCACCTTGGATTTGCTCTTTGATTCTCAAAAAGAAGTATTTTGCCCAATTAAATTGTAGCTTGTTATAGATGATTCCCATTAGCCGATTCTAATTTACTCGTCATGGCATTATTTGCTCCCAACTTTCCTTCAATGGTTTTGCCAATTAGGGCACTAAACTCATTGAATGGTTTCTTCAACGCAGATCGAAGACAATTGATTTTTGTGGATCCTGGGTTTGCCGTTTTGGAAATGGTTGCCCAGAAATCGTCCAAGTCTTGTGGTAGCAATGTCACTTTCGCTTGACCTTTATTTGAAAGTTTAAGATGTTTTAATTACCTTTGTTTGTAATCACCACTTCTTTACCATTGATGGATGCAACAATCCTGTTTTCTTCGTGACTTGTCACCTTCTTGACAAGGATTCGAGGCGTATTTTGCAGATTTCCAGAAGGAGATAAGGCTTTCATAGCAAACCTCAGTTATGGGTGGATTGAGAAAGGTTGATAATTTTAGGTTTTCGCAACCTGTTGCCAATCGTTTGGCATTCTCATCATCTCCGCACAGTTTCAGGTAGTGTTCTGCTTGAAAGAATGAGCCAGTGGCAATCGATTTTTCATACCCAGGTTGGGTGTTTGAGGAAGATGGTACCATTGTTGAAAAGGAGAGGAGGTTTGAAAATGAACTTGAGTTTGCAATAGAGAGAAACAAGAGTAGCGTTTGTAATTTGCAAGAGAGCGTAAAGATTTCTGAAAATCTCTAAGTCTAGTTTATATAGTGTGATTTGGGTAGTGTGAACGTGGTTTGAATATGGAAGAATTTTGTGACATAATGGCGTGATTTTGTGTATGTGAATTGCGATATTCGATGGTAATGAGGGAGTGGTTTGAGGTAAGTAATGATAGAGCCCGAGAATCGAGGAGTTTATAATTCGAAAAATAATATAAATACCTCCATGATCATAAGTTGATCTCCACGTGTGTAATCTTTCACGAAATAATCCTCCATAATTTCCTTATTCTCCACGTGTAATCGAATTGATTTTGTTCACACTTTTAATTTATCCAAGTCTTTATTTCGTGAAGTGCCTTGGTCGGTCACTTAGCCGATCCAATGAGTTCTTCACCGAGCTGCTCCATTTATATGTTCCTAACAATCGCTTAAGTTACCTTCATTTGGATACCATTGCCTTACCGCTATATCTTCTTCATAACGGCAAAGGTGTACCCATTGATGAAGTCACTTAGCCAATTACTCCGATTAGCGCTTTTTATACTTATTCAATTTCAATCATTCCTAACTTTCGATTCTCAACATACTAAATATTTCATAACCGAGTGGTTTAGTGAAGATGTCGACCAATTGATCTTCAGTGGGTATGTGTTTTAGGATGACATCCCCTTTTCAACAAGGTCTCACGATGAAATGATGTCTTACATCAATGTGCTTTGTTCTTGAATGCAATCTTCGATTTTCGGAATAGATATTGCACTTGTGTTATCACACATGATTGGAATTGTTTTCTCTTCCACTCCATAGTCCCTTAGTCGTTGTCTTATCCAAAGTACATTGCTTGACAACACTGATGATATATATTCTGCTTCAGCTATTGATGTAGATATCGAGTTTTGCTTTTTACTGAACCAAGATACTAGTCTGGTTCCTAGCATTTGACATGTTCCAGAGGTGCTTTTTCTATCTATTTTGCATCTAGCATAGTCAAAGTCTGAATATGATATCAATTTAAATCCTCCATCTTTTGGATACCAAATTCCAACATTTATAGTGTTTTTCAAGTATTTGATTATCGTTTTAGCTGCTAGAAGATGTGATTCTTTTGGTTGAGCTTGAAATCTTGCACACACTCCTACTGCAAATGCTATATCAGGTCTCATTTGCGATTAAATATAATAAGGAACCAATGATTCCTCTATACATTTTCTCGATCAACATCATTTCTGCTTCATCTTTTCCAAGTATGACTCGCACACATTGGTGTGTCTGGCTGTGTATACTTGTATCCATCCCATACTTGTGTATCAAATCTCTTGTGTACTTGGCTTGACTAATGAAAATGCCATCCTTCATTTGCTTTATTTGAAGGCCAAGGAAATAGTTTAATTCTCCTATCATGCTCATCTGAAATTTGCTCTTCATCAGGTTTGCAAATTTCTCACAAAGCTTTTCATCCTCTGATCCAAAGATTATATCATCAACATAGATTTGTACTAGCAATGTGCTTGCTCCTTCCTCCAGTTTGAATAGAGTCTTGTCAATAGTTCCCTTGTTGAATCCATTCTGATTAGAAATTGTGATAGTGTTTCATACCATGCTCAAGGTGCCTGTTTGAGGCCATAGAGAGCCTTCTTGAGTTTGTATACTTTGTCTTCTTTTCCTTTGATTTGAAATCCAGGAGGTTGTTCTACATAAACTTCTTCTTCCAAAAGTCCATTTAGAATGCACTCTTGACATCCATTTGATAGACTTTGAAGTCTTTGTATCAACAAATGCTAGAAAAGAGTCTGATTGCTTCCAATCTTGCTCTTTGGTGCAAATGTTTCATCATAATCTATTCCTTCTGCTTGAGAATAGCCTTTTGCAACTAGCCTTGCTTTATTTTTGACAACAGTTCCTTGCTCATCCATCTTGTTCCTGACTACCCATTTTGCACCAATGATGTTGGCCATATCCGGTCTGCATCAACTAGTTCCTGCACTTTCATTTCTTTCAAATTCATTTAGTTCTTCTTGCATGGTTTGTGATCCAATCTGCATCTTGGATTGCATCATCTATGGTCTTAGGTTCCACTTGTGATAGAAAGCAAGTTAGCATGTGCTCCAGGTTGTCTTCTCAGTTCTAACTCTGTGTGAATATCTCCAATAACTTGTTCTTCGGGATGGTCTCTTAGCCAATTTAGATCTAGTTGAAGTTGTTCTTCACTTGGTGCTTCCATACCTTCACGCCGAGCATGAACTTCAACTTCAGTGCTTCTTACATTGTATTGATATGTGGCTCCTCTTGATTTTCAAAATGATGATTCGGGATAGTAAATTTGGTATGGTTGCATTGGTATAGATTTCCCTCTGTGTTGCTTTCTCTTCTTGGTTTTGAAGATCTTCACCATTTGTATTTGGTTCATCAAAGACCACATGTATTGATTCTTCAATCACCAATGTTCTTTTATTGAGTACTCAATGCTTTCTTTGGTGTCTGAGTATCCCCATGAAGATTGCTTCATCTGCGCTTCTCATCAAAGGTATGCAATTGTGGTTCTGTTTAAGACAAAACATTTTGATCCAAACATATGAAAATATGAGATATTGGGTTTTCTACCATTCCATATTTCATATGGAGTCTTTCCATGATATTTGTTGATGATTGATCTATTTTGTGTATGACATGATGTGTTTCTTTGCTTGACCCAAAACCTCTTTTAAGCGGGCATGCTTCAGACAATCATTGTTCTAATCTGCTTCTTTGAGAGTTCTGCTTCTTCTTTCTCGCTACACCATTTTGTTGTGGAGTTCTGCTGCAGAGATAGTTGGTGTAACACTCCATTTTCTTCACAATAGGTTACGATAATTTCATTTAGAAATTCATTGCCTCTATCTCGATCGATTTTGATAATCTTTAGCTCTTTCTCATTTTGGAGTCTTCTCAGCAAATCTGGCAGCTTCTTAAGTGTTTATTTCTTCTTGTTCATGAAAATGGTCCAGGTGTACTTTGAGAAGTCATCCACCACTACAAGAGTATTTTTCTTACCACTCACACTTACTGGTGTGACTGGTCCAAACAGGTCCATGTGTAACAGATGTAGAACTCTTGTTGTAGATTGATAAGGCTTTGACTTGAATGAACATTTGATCTATTTTCCTTTCTGACATGCATCACATTCTTTCTTCAATGTGATCTCTGGCAGGCCTTTAACTAACTTGCTCTTTGATAGTTTGTTGATGGTCTTGAAATTCAGGTGATTTAATCTTCAGTGCCAAATCCAGCTTGTTGATTGTTTATTTTTGGCAAGTAGACATGTTTCGCCTTGGCATTCTCCATCCACCACATACATGTTGTCTTGTCTTCTACACGCAAGAACTCTTGTGTTGATTTGGTGTGAATCACTTTGCATCATTCTTTGTTGAAGTGCACATTGTAGCATTTGTCACGAATTGACCGATGCTCATCAGATTGAAGTTAAGTCCCTGACATATGCCACATTTTGAATCTTTAGATTGTTCTTGAGTATTATGCCTTCCCCGTAATCTTTCCAGGTTTTCTTTGCCTCCAAATGTGACTTTGAGTCCATCAAAAGCTTTGAAGTCAGTGAGCCATTTCTTGTTTCATGTCATGTATGCGAACATCCACTTTGTCTATGTACCGGACATCCTACAAAACAGTTAATTAAGTTTAGGTACCCAACACTGTTTGGGTCCATACATGTAGCAATCATGCCTCCCATACCAAGTGTGTATCCAAAAGTCTTTTTTTGGATAATTGAAGTCATCAACTTCATATGTATAAGGCATGGCGAATAGCTTCTAATATTTTTACTGAAGGTATTCTGATACTTTTCTCCACCTTTTGGTGCATTTACATCCTTCTTCACTTTCCAATATGCAGTAGGAAACCTTTCTTGCTTCATGTGTCTAGGAACAGATTGGTTTTTCTTAAACACATGATGCATTTTATGGAATGGTTTCCTCTTGTATTTTGGAGGTGCAACATTCCAATCATCCTCTGAGGGGTAAAGTCTGCCTTTACCTTTCGGGATAATTTATTGTTCTTGATTGACTGGAATGAGGATTTAGTCTCATTGTTTTCACTACACTAGGTTTTGACTTCACCGGAACAGGATGTTCTGTTGGAACTATGGTATGTCCCTTTCTAAATTTTGATCCATTAATGGTTCTGAATTTAGAATTGTGTTGACCATTATTTCTACTCTCATC